>JBBPFQ010881464.1:0-11919 GCA_037974815.1 Kaempferia elegans
TTTATTATCTTTATTTTTTATTATTTTATTCTCTCTCTTCTATTTTTTATTATTAACTTGTGGAATGAGTGGAAGGAGAGAGATTTAAAAGAATGAGTAGAATGAGAGAGATTGAAAAAAATATTATTTAATTTTTAAGGTAAGAGTTTTATTCCCTAAATTTAGAGAATTACTATAAATAAAATCTAAATTGAGGGAATGGATATGGTAGCTAATGCAAAGGCTTTTAAGTTACCCTATCTAAAATCTAAAATTTAGAGTAAAATCTTTGGATAGGGTAGCTGATGTGGTTGCTTTTATGACCTTAGAAATGGACAGGAATTGAAATGTGTGCAATCGAAACTCTCTAGGTCAATCATTGAGTTTCGTCAAAACTCATTGACAGACCTAGAGGCCTAATATTGGACTTATTTCAGTTCTTGTGAATTTTTTGATTGTAAGGAGTTAAAATATGTTATCTATTATTTATTTCAGCTTCTCGAATGTGTTAAAATGCAATAAGGAAGAATCACTAAAAATCTCAACCTTCGGCTTTATATGATTCCATATCAGGCTCCACGTGGAAATCTTTGTCATTCTTCCTTATTACATTTCAATACATCTAAGAAGCCGAAATAAACAATGGTAACATATTTGAACTCCATGTAATCTTAAAAATCTACAAGAACTGAAATGAATACAATCTGAGTTCTCTCAGTCCGATATAAGTGGGTTTTGATGAAACTCACTGATGGACATAGAGAACTCTAATTGTATGCATTTTAGTTTCTGTGAATTTCTGAACTTGTAAGGAGTTTAAATATGTTATCAATTATTTATTTTAGTTTCTTCAAATATATTAAAATGTTGTCGAAAAATTAAATAAATCTTAAAAGTTGTGGCAAAGAGAGGAAAGAGAATAGAGGAGAAAAAAATAAGAGAAGTTGAATTTAAAAACTTAAATACATCCTATGCTAAATAGCCAGGCTAGCCAGAATTTTATTTATATATAGTTTTTAGAATGATTATTAAGGGTTTTTAAGTAATATCACATTTTATGAGATAATTATATCCTTTCCAATCTATTTTTTTAATTTAATTTTTAAAAATTGTCTTTCTATATTATGTGTAAATATCATTAATAAAATTTAATTAATTTTTTAACTAGATAAATTTAATATTTTAACTATTTAACAAAATTATAATGAGTTCATCATCCAAACTTACCATTTAAAAATTACCAGGATAAATAACACTCCTGTACTACACTGTTAATAGTTCCGGCCAAAATTTTTGGGACTTGTGAAATGAACGACGTCAGCAGAGGAATAAAGGAAGGAGTGCATTTATAAAACAATTGTTTGTCTTGGCTTCTATTTTATTTTTCGAACACCTACACATCTTCCAATTGCCATCCATCAATTAAATTTTTGAGCCATCCATTTCTGAGTTATGTATTTTATTTATTTATTTATTTATTTATTTTTACCCCATAGGTTGGATCAGTGACTAGCGCATACAATGTTACCATCATAAAATTTGAGATTTAAAAAGCTGTAAAAAGTCTTTTGCTTGTGCTGGTCATGTGTCCTAATGGCTAGTAGTCTCCCATAATTTACCTTCTTCGTAAGGGTGGTGGGATGAGCCCATCGTCTTCTGTTGCAATGTGTGTGTTTATATATATATATATATATATATATATAATCTCCCCCAACGACAGACAACCCGACCACCCTCCTACCTTCGGAAGACTTTCGAGCGGCCTGTGGCCATCCACCCGGACCCAAAGTATAACCTACATGGACGGGTGAACCCGTCGATAGATCGCAAATAATTATGGCCAGATTACGACCTTAATCCGGCCTCAAATATGGTGTGAATCAACCCCTGGTCTATAATTTTTTGGACCAGAGGATCTTGCCTCGACATAAGGATCTAATGAATATAGTGCAGATGAGTTTCGCATGAACTCGTTCATGTCCGGATCCAAACTATAACCTACATGGGCGGATGAACCCATCGATGGACCGTAAATAATTATGGTCGAATTACGACCTACCTCAAATAGGCTGCACACTTCGTGCAAACATGAAAATATTTTTCGATTTAAAATTTTTTTTTATTTAATATTATAACCCAATCGTTGAACCCTAAAGATAAAATATGATTGGCATAACCGGTATCTTAAAAAAAACATCTGTATGCGGAACTCGTTTGCAGCATATCATTTTATTATATATATATATTTGTCTTTTCACTTTCTTTTAATTTGTCTACTTCAATCTGACAACAAACACAAGTTTTGTGATCATGAAACATGATTCAAAGTGACAAAGCATCTCACCTTCCATCTTTAAATGCTTTCCAATCTATCAACAAATAGGCAATTGAGTCAATGAAAAACATTTATGATACTGACGCTGCTAGATTTAAACTCTTCCTAAATTTTGTTTCAGATTTCGAGTTTTGTGATTAGTAAACAGAGCATCTTCAACTGTCAGAAGATTTCATTAATTTTCTTTATTTTACAGAAGAAGGCTTCTGTTTGGTCAGTGTTCTTGTTTAGAAAAGGAAGGAATCTTGTATGATATTTATGAAACCATAGCGTGAGTGAGACCATAAAAATGTAAATTCTTTGAGGAAAGGATGAAAAGTTAAAATCTCCACCTTGTCATTGGTTTTGTCGCACTTCATTGCCATCTCTAAACGATTAGCTTGACATGTTGTCAGCATTTTTGGAAAGTTTTATGATGTTTAAACCCCCAAAATAATAATTTTGGATCTTGTCCAGTAGCCCGCCCTTGGTTTTAAAGGTAAGACCCACTCACACATGCTCTGCATATGACAGAACAATAAGTGTAACATGGCCGCATTGCTCATCTCCATCACAGACATGCACAGCTTCTTCCCCACTGTATCACCACCATAAAAGGGATCGTTGCTTCCCAACATTTTTTTTCTAAAACAGTTGTGTTCTTCAGAGTTTAAAGTCTTAAAGAGCAAGGTGAGTGTTTCCTTTTAAATTCCCTTTTTAGATTCTTTATTTGCTTCTCATAGATGATTTCCACTGTGATGCCTTTTTTGTAGTGAAAAATTGATGTTCTCTGAGAAAAAATAGTTTGAATTCCATTTCATGCCGGTGCAACTTTTGTAGTATGTGCTCTTCCTGCTCGTCGAAATGACCATTCAGATTCAATTATCAGACTTCTCACATGATTATATATTTTTTTCAGTGTCTGATAGAATTATATTGATTTCTTCTTTGAAAATCTATAGATAAACTCGAAGCGATGAACCAATTTGATCCTGAATGGAAGTTAGAACAAAATACCGAGCTCGTAGAATTACTATGGCAAGATGGGCACTTGGTTATGCACAGCCATAACAATCACAAAATCTCATTGAGTAGCAGTGAGTTTAAACCAATACAAGAACATGAGGACTCCATGAACTTGATTCAAGACGAAGAAACTGTGTCATGGCTTCAAAATCCCATGGAAAATTTGTCGGAACAAGAATTCTATCCAGAGTTCTTCCCTGAAATGGCAGTTCTGCCACCTAAACCAGGTTATAAACGAGAGTCCTGCTGCAACAATGGTAGTGGACTAAACTGTTTCCATTTTCCAGAGTTAGTAAGACAAAGGTCGAGTGAGAAAGGATCCATTGGCCTATCAACGGTAGGGAGTCAGATGTCTACAACTCCAATTACGAGAATTGGATCCAACACACACGGAAGTAGTCAAATTCATAGACAGGGCGATCTTAGTAGTGTTGTTGTTGATACTACAGAGGGGTCGAAGGATGTTGCTAGTAGTTGTTTTCAATCAGAAAGTGGGCAAAAACATGCATATGAAATTACTTATCCTTCATCATCAGGAACATCTGGTTCTAGCTTTAAATGCGATGCAGAAGTTCAGCATGAAAAGATCGATTGTAAAAAGAGGAAGGAACTATATGTTGATTATTTGGAAGATCAATGTAAGGTAAACCTTAACTGACTTAATTGTTCTTGTCTCACCCTTCATTGTAGTTACTTGCATGATTTCTGACGAATAAGTTAAATTTTTAATCAGTCTTCAATCAAACGTTTGGCAGGATATAGAGGATTCGTTGGATGCAAAGAAGCAACGCAGAAGCCGTGCTGCTGAAGTCCACAACCTATCTGAGAGAGTAAGGATTGAATATTGCTGGATGATGAACCACTGAAATGTATTTGTGCTTTGCATGTACATTCCTCAGCCTTAAATTTTGATTTCATGCAGAGAAGAAGAGAGAGAATAAATGAGAAGATGAAGGCACTTCAAGAACTGATACCTCATAGCAATAAAGTATATGAGCCTATTTCCATGATTATTAATGTGCATTCTAAAATACTTATCAATGTAAGATCTAATAGCTATGTTCTTTATCATTCACATTTCTCAGACAAACAAGGCATCAATGTTAGATGATGCAATTGAATACTTGAAGTCTCTCCAAATGCAAGTGCAGGTCTGACAATAGAGTGTCTTTTAATTTCATACTTGATGCTTGTATCGACTAATCTACTTCTTAATATGCAACAGAAGATGTGGATGGGGAGAGGCATGGCACAGATGATGTTTCCAGGTGCTCAACAATATATGGCTCATGCTTCAGTTCTTTCAATGCACCATCCATTTCAACTGCCAACTGTTCCAGTAGTTCATCATCAATCTGTAGGGTTACCAACTGCCACAAACCAATCAACCTTTTGCTATCCACCAGCCTTGCATGCAGTAAATATGGAAAGCCTGATACAAACTGGCCATAATCAGATGAAGGAGATGAACCTATGTGCTTGTGGATCCAACGTTGTGCAGCAAAGTCAGTTAGAGTATCAGAATCTCACTCAATGTGGCCCTGAACAAGTTCCTTGTGAGAAGAATACCAATGGCAGTAAATTTGGTAAGCATTCCACCAGCAGGAAAAAAAATACTCTAAATTTTAATTACTTATTCTTTATTAGTATGAAAATTTGCAAATGAAACAAAAACAAACAAAAAAAAAACTCATTGATCTCCCTCCTCTTGCTCATATCATCACATCAGATATATCATAACAAAATTATATCATTAGTTGGCTTTGCAACATCCTTATGTTTTGGATTATGATTTAGACAGTATTTTTCTTTAATGTATCAGGTTGATAAGCAACTTCATTTCTGGTGGTTAGGATGATAAACAACTTTCTGAAACTGCTAGAACATTGATGCAGTTAATTTTGCTGTTCAAAAATAAACTGCATCATCAGATTTTGACATCAGCGACAGATCAAATTCAGAAATAGAAAGAGATTTTGATACATTTCGTCTTCAGTTGCTTCCTCCTAGTAGTTATGCAATATGTTGAAGTAAGCATCTCTCATGTATATGTCCAACAAATGTGTGGATTGGATATATCTTCATGTTAAGCTACAAATCTGTTCATGTTTGCAATGTGATGAAACCATGAATGATTCTTTCTTCAACTCAATATCATTCTTTTTTTTTCAGTGAAATTCTACTTTCACCAGATGGAGTCATAAAAACTGCCATAACTTTCCATTTATAGTAAGCCAGAGGACTCCAAAGTTTAAACAATGGTTCTGCCTCATATCTTGTCTCCATTGACAGCTTACGTATTGATTGAACAGTGTATCACATTGACTTCGACTCCAAAAATGGTAGGGACATGGACGAAGCAGATAAGATCTCTGAGGATAAACAATAGGAGAAGGACAAAAGAGACTGAGAAGTTCCCCATAAAGAATCTAATCATAGTTGGAATTTCTTCACTAAATTCTTTCTGCATACTAACATTCTGTGATTTCCTTTTCTGTCTTTTATTGATGTTGGAACTAAATTATATGAATTAAAAACACAGTTTGTGAGCTCTGGTCCTCGTATCATTTTGTGTATCGGAATCAGTATCTCCTTTGCCATTCTTAAACTTTGCTTGTTCTTCAACAATTTTGACCAAATTTATAGCCATCTGATCTTAATCATGTGATTAAAAACTAGTGCTATAGATCATACATCTATCAAACTCAAAATCAAATCCATGGAAGAAACCACAGCTTCAAGGTTGGCTCTACAAAGATTTGTCAAACGACTAAAAATATTCAGGCCCAAGCGAATTGAAATAGGCAACCCAATATTTTTAAAATAACCATATAACCAGTTAAGGCAACTACTATAAAATTATCAAAAGAAGATCATATATATCCAAGTAAGAACATTCCAATAATCATCATACATTAATTCACAAAGCTTTGCTTTCTTTGAGGGCATGGAGCTTTCAAGGCAAGCAATTCTCATGATACAGATGATAATTAAAAGATTTTTTTTCAAAGAAAAAGAAGGGGGGAAATTTGAAAAGAGAAAAGATATGGCCCCAAAACAAGGAATTGATGCCAACACTTAAAGGTGTAAAATAAAGAAGAATGAAATGGAATCTTCAAGCATTCAAGGTCATGATCTGGATTTTCCATGGAAAGTTATGAAAGCAAAGGATCTGAACATCTACCAATAATCATTATTTACATTGACAAAATGCTCTCTTCAGTGTATGCGTTCCATTTCTTTTTCAATCAACCTAAACTGAACAATTTTTTACCTCAAACCTCAATCAATATCAGAGGACCACATCAAATTCAATTGATGCTTGTTCTTGAAAAAGAGTATTGTTTGACAAGGGTAAGGTTGTCTGAACGAAATATTATTCTCATGAATGCAAATTTTTATACTGTATTTTAAAGTTTACGTGTGCATATTTTTTTTTTATTATATATGATTAAGTACACATTATGCTATATGCTATCACTATTAAGTACACATTCTTATTTCAGCCACTATGTTGCACAAGTAATTCAAGTGAACATAATAGCCAGTAGACACATTGTATGAAGTACCATTCCATGTAAGAGACATGATCACAAAGCATTAATGCAAGTGGTCACAAACTGATTACAAGCACTATTGTAACTTGTAAGTGGCTACAAAGGAAGTGGTGCATGCATGCATTTTTAGTGACCACCATTTTCTTACCTTATTTCTCAAGAATACATAACTATCTAGTTATATAGTTAATAGAGTTACTGGACCTCAACCCTCATGATTTGTATCAGGACCAGCAATATATGGGTATTTAAGTTATATATAGCTACGTAGCTAAGGATCTTTCAACTTTACTATATATGAACTCTATTAATGCGTGACATTACAGAAGCCGAAGAAGAAAACTTAATTTGATGCCATATATCAAACACAACAGTTCGTGATTTTTTCCCCTGTACTTTTAGCAAGTGTGATCAAGAACATAATTGTGAGCTTTAGTTTAAGTTGATCTCTGTCTCTTTGCTTGCCATGAGTACAGAGGAATTAATCCCTTCATCACCTATTTAAGTGCACAAGTAATGCCCCATACCAAGCCTTTGCGTGGAAGAGCAGCCAAGTTTTTATTGATTGCAAAAGAACAATTAAATCGCATGCTCTTCCATCATGAGAGCAAGGACACAGCTTCTTGCTCATACAAGCAATTAAATTAAGGCATGAATGAAACAATTAAAGACACTTTTTTTTTTTTTAACTAAGAGAGGAATAAAGTGGTTGCCTTTTTTTTTTCTAAACACAAATTTATTATGAAAACTCGTTATATCCTTTAATTCAGATGAATGATTGGGATAACAAGAATCGTTGAGAAGTATAAATTTTTGTTATTTATAAGGCTTTTTTAATGGTTGTGCTTCACAAGAGACAAGAGAAATGAGAACTAATTTAATTCCATCCATGTGTTTAATGTTTTTGTTATTTACGAGACAAAATGTAATGGTGAGTTTTATTGGAAAATACTCGTGTCCAATTTTAACAGAGCTTAGTGATCCTGTCTCTCAAGGGGGTCATCGGATACCGGGAATGGCCTCGCGCACTCGGACCGAAGAATCATGGAGATGGTAGTGCTCGGATCACTGTGCACCAAAGACGAGTAGACAGTGTTAGCCGACCAAACAGGGAGACGTTCCTCTATGTTTGGTCCTCCGACGCTCAAGTCAGTCTCAATAGCAGCGAAAGTATGCTAGAGAAGAAAAAAGGTGCGAAGAGATCCTGCGCGTACCTGAAACCTTTAGCTAAAGGTCTATTTATAGGTGGAGGATCCTCTGCCAGCTGTTGCCACACGTGTGACGATTTCCTTCCAAATTAGGCTTTCCATAAATGGGCTACTCATGATTGCATCTGTGTGATAAGTCTCTTAGCTGGCAGAGAATATTCTCTGACATTCTGTTAGGCTGGGTGCCAAAGGATTCTTATCTTCTTTGCCGATCGGATTTCATTATCATTCAGTCGGCTAGTGACCTTGGTAATGTCGTAATGAGGCTTCACCGACCGGTCTGCTGACGAGTGTCAGGGATTGACTTCTTGATTTCGGAGGGGCGTGTTGATGGCGTGGTCTGAGATTGATATATCCGATCGCCCAAGTAGGTCCGACCGATAAAGTATTCCTACCGGCCACATCACTCAGTTAGTTAATTGATAACCTGATTTTTCGTCCACCATAGTGACTTAGCTTCTGTATTAACCGGATCGACCACCGGATAACTTAGATTTTAAAAAAGAAATCCATAGATAGATTCTTTCTTTTGACTTTGTAGTTGATATTTTGCTGATATGATAAACAGTGAAGCAGTATTAGGATTATTGCCAGTAAATTAGCATTATTGTCATGGGTGCACGCGGCCCTTCGAGGTAAGGACACGTTGCCTATCCTGGTTGGCAATCAGATCATGTCTCCTCGTCTCCCGACACGTCCCTCCCATCGACACATCCTTACCGTCCGATCTCCAATCGGCTCGCCTGACCGAGTCCGTCGGTGACCGAACCATCCGCACGTGCACGGGACCATGCCGACTGCTCGCCGTGTCGCCCGCCACAGATCGACCTCCCGCCTTCGCGCCACCTTCCGCGGCGCATAACGACTGTTCGATTTGCATCGTACGGCCCGCACGGCGCCAGATCCGCCAGGCGTGGCTATCCGCCGGAGGATGGTGGCGCCACTAACGTGCGCGCCCCTCTCTATTTAAGCGGCAAACGAACGCGGGTCTCTGCCATCCCTAATTCGAGCTGGTTGCGGTAGCGAACAGCGAACTGCTCGGCAGTGACTCTAATGGCATTCATCGACGCCGACAAGCTGAGCTATGAGATCTTTTCCTTCCTCGAGAGCAAGTTCCTCTTCGCCTCCTCCACAGCCGCATCACTGGAGAAGTCCGGTGGCTCTGGTGGAAGGATTCGCGTCCTGTCCATCGACGGCTGCGACCGCCCCTCCGACGTCCTCCTGGCAGCCGCCGCCCTCGATCGGCTCGAATCTTCCCTCCGCCTTCACACAGGCGAGCCATCCGCCCGAGTTGCCGACCTCTTCGACGTCGCTGCCGGATCGGGCGCCGGAGGCGTCCTGGCCGCGATGCTCTTCACGAGGGGCCACGACGGACTCCCTCTCTTCTCGGCCGCCGACGCGCTCCGCCTCCTCGTGTCCGAGAGCCGCCGCCGTCACGGCCGCGGCTTCGCCTCCTCCCGCAGAGGCCTCTTCCGTGGGGTCTTCCGCCGGCCGGGTGGGTTCTTCCGCCGTGTGTTCGGGGACGCGACCCTGAGGGACGCCATCAAGCCGATACTGATCCCGTGCTACGACCTAGCGACGGGGGCGCCATTCCTCTTCTCGCGGACCGACGCCGTGGAGGCGGACGGGTTCGACTTCCGGATGTGGGAGGTGTGCGCCGCCACCTGCGCTGACTCTTCTCCAGTCGATATGCGGTCCGTGGACGGACGGACGCGAGTAGCAGCGGTGGGCGGCGGAGTGGCGATGGCGAACCCTACGGCCGCCGCCCTCACGCACGTTCTGCACAACAAGCAGGAATTCCCTTTCGCCGAAGGAACGGCGGACCTCCTCGTAGTTTCTCTCGGCACCGCCCCTGCTGAACCCTCCCCGATCGGAACGGCGGAACTCCTCAGGATCGCCGCCGAGGGCGTCGCCGACATGGTACGGACTTCCCCTCTTTTTGAGTTTTTTTTTCC
This sequence comes from Kaempferia elegans, assembly GCA_037974815.1. Lineage (NCBI taxonomy): Eukaryota > Viridiplantae > Streptophyta > Magnoliopsida > Zingiberales > Zingiberaceae > Kaempferia > Kaempferia elegans. Next base: position 10,040 of record JBBPFQ010881464.1, read on the forward strand.
AGCTTTTTCAAAAACCTAACCAGATCAAATCGTAGCCGTTAAATCCTCGAATGGTTTAAGCAATCATATAATTGGACGGGCAGGATTGACCTATAATCCAGGGAACCGAACTATGATGGAATACCTGCGAATAACAAATAACAAACAAATTTAATTCAAAATAAAATATCTCGTGTAATTAAAATACGTCGATATATTATTATTATTATTATTATTATCTTATCATGAAAAATAATTTTCTTAATCAATTAATCAGGTGGATCAAGCTGTGGCCATGGCATTCGGACAGTACGGCAAGGCAAATAATTACATTCGAATCCAGGTACATTTCGGACTTCCAATTTAGTAATTTAAAATTCCTCTAATTATGCCCTTAATCATCTCCTAACTAATCCATTCTTCCAATCGAATTCCTTCTAGGCCGTTAATAATAATTTAGTGTCCGGAAATTGCACGCCGACGAACTTCATGCGAACGGCCGAAGACATTCTCTCACAGAGAAATGTGGAATCATTTCTCTTCAGAGGAAAAAGGGTCTCCGAGCAGAGCAACGCCGACAAGCTCGACCGCTTCGGGATCGAGTTGATGATGGAAGAAGAGAGGAGGAAGAAGAGCCCGATCCCGGTTGTGGTGATTAAGCAAGCAATGACACCGCGGACATCGTCTGCGACCACCATCACCACCGCCGTCGCCACCACTGCCACGACGATGTCGCCGGTCCACTGAAAGAGTGTACTTACTCATCAAGAACCAATCTTGATGGATTAATAGTTCTTAGATGTGCATGCATGTTCCATGTTATTGCTATGGAACTTTTTTTTTGTTTTTGAGTTTATTTGGAGAGAATTGACATGGGAGCTAGACGAAATCAAGCTTGGTGTTTGCCTAGTGCATGCAATCTAAATTATTAGCGTGGCCATATATTGTCTAATGTTAATTACTTCAATGAGCAATATCATTTCACTAGCTCCATTACCTACGTGAAATCAAAAGCTATAGTTAAAGAGCATAGTCAGCTGCCTCACATGTGGCCATGCCCCTTTGAGATCTTAAATGCTCAATGAGCAAGTATTAAATTCACTGAACTCTCTACTGGTAATTGGCAAATTAAAGGTATAAATCGATCCTTGCTTGATAACTATTGGTGGAAGATCATTTTTAGCAAGCTTTGAATTATACCTTCCTTGGATGTACAGTGTAGATTAGATATCTAAAACTCAAGGTCTTTCTCAGTTTAATAATGTAACAAAGATTTTATACTTCAAAAATACCATCAGAACAAAGTTTTTTCTTCACTGTCCTGTGAAATAATATTAACAGTACTGTTTTTTCTTCACTAGAGGAAGAAGCTTCATCCAAGCTACCTTTCGGTTGAATCTGATATCTTAGATTTCACAATGTTTCTGTTTGTAAGTGGGGAAATGGACGCCAAAGATGATACCTTCTATGTGGAGTCAATGAAAGTCAACAGGAGGGGAACCTGCGCACTATCCAAAATGATTCGAAGAAGAATGTTAGGGGTCAAATAAAAGAACAAGGAGAGACGTCCACTTGTTTGGTCCATCGACGCTCAAGTTAGTCCCAACGAAGAAGATGAAGTAGAGAAGGAAAAGATGAGATTGACTAGACATTCGTACCTCCACTATTTGTGAGGGGTTATATTTATAACTGGAGAATCGGAATTGTCAGTTGAAGGGTTGCCTTAAATAACGTCGACAATTTATGACGTCTGATTTCATTCCTTAATGAGCTTTCCTTAATTAAGATCGTCATCCGTACATGTCCGATTTGGAAACTTCATCCGTACAAGGCATTACTGCGTCTGTTTCTGACAACGAATATTCTCCTATCATTTGATGCGCTAGACAACAAAGAAGACC
>JBBPFQ010881569.1:0-11919 GCA_037974815.1 Kaempferia elegans
CACCGACGGATCGAGGAATAGTCCACCTCAAGGACTCGGGGAGTAGGAGTTTTATCTCCGAACCTCGTCAACAAATCAGGTGTCTTCTTTTAGTTAGTTTTCGTATTTGTTTTTGTATTCCGCTGTGCGAACTAACGTATAAGAAGAAGACGCGACGATTTGAGGTGACCGGCTATTCACCCCCCTCTAGCCGGGCGTAGAGGTCCTAACACTCAAGATTTACTACAGAATCAAGGATCGCACATTCAACTTTGTCATCACTCGTTAAACTTGATAGCTTGTTATTTAAGCAAGGTTACTATGGATTGAGAGGTTATTATGGAATGAGAGATTATTGCGCATCAAGAGAGAACACAGTAATATCTCAATCAACAATGATGTAAAAACTACCCTTCAACTAAACAATTTGAACGTAGTTAATTTTGTTATAATGATAACACTTCTATTAAAAGTTATATTAACAACTTGAATTTGTTGATCGCACACACTAATGGTATGATGCTATTATTGGTCATGTTCTATTTATATTTATTAATTTTGTATGTTAGAACATCTGTTGTTATCTTACATATGAAAAAAATGTTATCATGTCTTTTCTCATTGTTCCTTTTTTTCCCTGCTGAATTCAATTTCTCCCCTCCTGCCAATCCAAAGTAATTTCCCAATTGCTGATCCGCCTCAACTGCTTTCCTTTTTGTACTTATTTTATTTCTATATTTCTCTAAAACAATTATATTTATCTTTCTGCAATATGTCGTGAGTGGTATCTTGGTTATTCATTTAATTTAGAAACATCTTGGTGCTCTTAGATTTCATTTTCATTTGACAAGATTCAAATGCACTGCAGCACACTTGTCTGGAAGCATAATGGAAATGGAGGAACTGAGTGAAGCACCATCAGATGGGTTAATTTCTGCTTCCCTGTGGCAAATTAAGCACTGGTTCTTCACTCATTTCCAGCATCTTAACTTTTTAACGATTTTGATACTTGCTTCAGTAAGTTCTCTATATATTTTTTTAACTATAGCTGTTCTGGTAAACTTTATTCATTTTGTAGGCATGCATATGATCCTTAGTGTTCACCTTATCTGTTTCCTAATCTGGGATAGCTTTATAGTTTCTCATTGCTGCTTGAGAAAAGTTCTTTTCATAAGACTTCTTGTATTCTAGGATCTCTACAAGGTGCTATATTTACATACAGGATTATGACTTGATTTTCTTTCCTTGATTTTTGTGACTGGCATTTTAATTTAGGTACCAAACCCTCTTTTTGATCTTGCGGGTATTATGTGCGGGCAATTTGGGATCCCATTTTGGAAATTCTTCCTAGCAACCTTGATTGGCAAGGCTTTGATAAAGACTCATATTCAGGTAGATGAGCCTTTCTTCTGGTTGTGTTGATATCTTCAGATGAGCCTTTCTTCTGGTTGTTTTGATATTTTCATTATTTTCTTTAGGAATATTGGATCAAATAAACAAAATAAATAGTAAAATATTCTAAACTTTTTATTCTTCATACATATTAATTAGTTATGAAAATACAGAATTCATATCCTTTCTTTTGGTGTAATATATAAATCTACCAAAATCTTTTAACTTTTTGTTTCAAATCTAGCATTACATATTTTTTTTTTAAAATATGTTGTCTTTTTAAAAAATATCTTGTTAAAGTCTTACACCCATTAGAACGCCGTCCATTCACCTTTAGAAAGTTGACATGACACTCATGACACATTAAGCCAACTTAGCAAAGTACATATTAATCTCTATCACCCTATGAACAAACATAGACGGGGTTAGTGTTGTTCACTACAATATTTAAAATCCTTTAATCTTAACAAAAATAAACTTAAGTACTTGTGTTTGCCAGGTTGGCGTAATGCCACATAGGTGTCATGCCAACCTTTTAATGACAAATGACATTTTTTGGAAGCTTAATGTGAAGATGATTTGTCAATGTTGCTAAATTGTGGAAAAAAATATTAAAAGGTTGCCCTATATTTGAGAAAACTTCAAAAGGTCGTATTAGATTTTATGTATTAATCCTTATTCTTTTGCTATATCTGTTGGAAATTACTTTGTTGATTTGTATTGCATGTTTGACTGGAAAGATATCTTAATCACAAATATCCAAATGACCATTTGTTAAGAAAAGTGAAGTAGTTTGTATGTTTGGACCCTAGGTATTGGAGACATTACGCACCATATGGATTCCTCCCTGTTACATGACTTTGCAAAATATCAGTTAAGAGGAAAGAGAGGGGGCACTGGATGGGGAAGGAAATGGTGAGAGCCATGAACAGGAAGGAGAATGAAGACGGAGAACTATCTTTTAGAATGCCTGTGAAATCATGGGTTTCATAAAACTCATGGAAAATTAGATTGTAGATTGCTAATATGTTACTCTGCCTCTAGATATTCATGATGCACACTAAAAATGGAATTCTTCCACTGATTTTTAGGTTAAATCCTAACTGGAGCTTGACTGCCGAAAGCATGCATTGTGTATGACTGTTTTTCCAACTAAGTTAATAATGGCACACAATGCACTTTTGGGTTATATATAACTTATTTTCTCTCAGTAATATTTTTTATCTGCTTTTTTCTCCCCAAACTTTATTCGTTTCTGCAGACAGTATTCATTATTTCTCTGTTCAATAATCAACTCTTGGAATTGCTGGAGAACGAGTTAATACGGGTGCTTGACCTTATCCCTGGTTCCTCTTCTGCGCTCCCTAGCCTGATAGCCAAATTACGGACGGCTCAGCAGATGTATTTATCCAACCCAATTCCTGAGCCTTCTCTGCCTGATGGATTGGTAGGCTAATAACAAATAAGAGTTATTTTGCTCTCATCTTCAGTTTTATTTTGCTCATCTTCTAGGATTGCATTTTGATCCCGATCTTGTCTTTGGTTCATCAGGCACGGCGGTGGAACCTATCATTTACTATGGTATGGAATACCGTGATATGGCTCATGCTTATGAACTTCTGTGTGAAAATAGTAACTAGTACAGCAATACGATATCTCAAGGAGCAGCAAGAATTGGAGTTGACTAACAAGAAAATGACATTATAAGCATAGAGTTGAGTCTTGCTACTCTTTCCTAGTCAAGCTACATTCTATTGATTCGGCGGTCTCCCTTTTATGCATAGTTAGGCTCACTTTTCCACGTCAGAAGGATACTCAGGTACTGATTGGCATTTGATGGCAGGTTCTATTTGCTCCCCTGCTTGAAAGGCAACCAGTTATGCATTCAATTAGTGAGAACCTAGCTGTAAACAAAAATTCTAATTTTAACGATTATTTATCCTTCAAACAAGAGATTGGCCCTAGAGTTATATAGTTATATTTGAATGAAATTGTAACCTGTTTCCTGTTTCTGTGAAAATGTCTCATGATTTTTGGTTAGTATTTCAAGGTCTTTTACCTTGATCAGATAAGTTGGAGGCATATGACAAACAAATGAATTATAGTTCTCGAAGTCTCTGACTTTGTTGTTTGAGACTTTTCAGAAAAGGGTGAAACCAACTGTTCTATATCTAAATCTTCAGATATCAAAGAATCGTTGCCAGACTTTTGTCTGAATTATTGTTAATCCCAATATTTTGTCTCTTTACTTGGATGACGCATTAAAGAAATTGCATCACAGTTTGAAGAGAAGGGAATTGAGACAACATTTTTGGAGGACAGGTTTTAGATCAGTTGTTCAGATTTTAGCTAGCAACAGTACATGTCTTACATAATTGATTTATCAAATAAAGGGAGATCTGAACATTTTTCTCTTGATTGATATGAACTCATCGATCTTGTAAATTAAATTTGCAGTAAAAATAGGAAAACTGAGATTGATAAAGCTTACTCTTTGCTGGCAGCTCTATCTTCTTGGATTACCCAAGATGTGTATCAAGCTTAGTATATAATAAAATGGTAGTCCATCCATCAATGTGGGTTCCGAGAAAAAGTCGGACCACATTGGCCATGCACAAAGATAAAAAAAACAAATATTACAATTACTCAAAGTAATCTCTCACATCTCTCATCCTTTAAATCTTCAGCTCCTCGAGTCTACCAAGCTTCTCACTGAGTTCCAATGCAACAACCTAATCCAAGCAACACCTCAATTTGAACCTGCAACTCTCAAGCCCACTGAGTTCTTCCGGGAGATATAATACACCAACTGGATCCAAACCAAGCCCTCAAGCACACAATATCCATGACAACCACAATCATAACTCAATTCCATCAAGTCCATTTAGCTCCACACTCTAGTCGATCTAGGCCTCTAGCCCTGAGGCACATGATTTCCATGATCACCATGCCTATAAGTTCCATGAGCTCCACTTAATCTAGTCCTCCATCCCTCGAGCCTGCGATCTCTATGATTGTCATGTGCTCTATCCAAGTACCTACACACTTAATGCACATTTCAAAACACACCTAACTCAAACCATATTGCCAATACATCAAATCAATATGGTTAACCATAACCACAAAGTAGGAGCTGTATCCTTACTAATCTTCCACGTGGGTACTCGGTGTGCATGGGCATAATGAGCAACTATAGATTTTCTCACATATATTATGATAATTGAGAATTTTGAAAGCCTTAGAAAGCAATTTAATTTGAAAATTCAGTGGGGTTGTTAGAAATAACTTTAATCAATTCCTTATATTTTCCAAAGATATCAAGATTAAAATATATAAAATATTTGATATTGTGTTGTTTTACTATATTTTTAACTGAAAAATTGATAGGATTTATCATCTGTCTCTAGTACTCTACGGTATCATTGATTTGGATGGAAATTGAGAGAGAAGAGAGAAAGTAACACGAAAGATATGCATATATAATAAAGGTCTTTATGCAATCTTTCATTTGAGTAAATAAAGCATGCATGTTATACATAGTCGAATGCAATCGATAAGCAATCCAATGACGTTTTATTAATTTAGTAAAACAAGTAGACAAAATGTTCACACCAAACCTTTCTATTTCTTGCCCTTCTTAATTTCAACATTGTCTATATTTACCAAATCTACAATATCTAAAGTCATTCTTTTCCACTAGGAGTAACGTTAAGTTATGAATGGAATGAGAACTTGATACTTCTTTTAATGAAATCCAAAGCTAGAATTTTAGAAGACATTGTTAGAACATGAAAACATCACAACTACTACACTATAAATACATCCACCTCTATCTAAAATTTGATCAGTAGCAAAGGCCTTCCAAATATTTTAGAATGATTGTGTTACAAAAATGAACATTTTTGTTTCAATGAGACTAAGAAAGAAAAAGAAAAAGAAAAAGTCATGCTTCATAAAGTACTTGTTCATTAGCTTAACTTTATTCTATAATTTCAATATGAATTTGATAAACTTTCTTTGAACTTTATCCCTGTCTCATTACATTTAAAAACAAAGACACTGCAAAATAACTATCATAATAATATGAAAGAACTGATCTAAAGAAGTCATCAAAGTAGAAAATCATCTAGTGATATTGCTTCGAACTGATCAGACTCTTGTAAGATGGTTGGCAGGCTTTCAGTGAAGGTAGAGTCACTTGTGATAAAGGTAGCATCTGTGTCAGAAATGGTCGAAGTAGATCTGTTTAACAAGGTGCAGTTCTTGTTGTCGGATGCTTCTTCTTCTTCTTTGTTCCTTCCTCCATTGTTACTCTTATAAGTAGGTTGTTTCTCCCCATGATCATCATTTGAACTTTGGTTAAACTGGAGAAGGAAGGGAGTGGCCAATTCATCAGGTTGCTGACAATGTTGCACCAAATATCCATGAGCTTGAGCTGCAGGTACTGTGTTGCATGTATGTTCTGCCTTTTGAGTGACCAAGAACAAGGGTGGATCACTGAAGCTTTGTTGTTGCACTTGTCTTGATGCTTGGCAGCCTTTTTCATCCCTGTAACTGCACCTATAGTAGCTTCTACATGCATGCAAATCACAAAGAACAGTTATGAGAGACAGAATTGACCTTTCAGGATTGGTCAGTATCTTATGCTTGTCAAGCTTGACAAGAGCTTGAGCACTTACCAAGCTCCACAAAGAATCAAGTTATACTTACAATTAAGTTAAAGCATTGGTCTATAGATGACAGGATAAGACAAGTTGATGTAGTAGATGTTGATGGTAAATTTTGAGAGGTTATAACTTTTGACTCGGGTTGAATCATATATATATATATATATATGCTCATTCAGAGCTCTACATTTACGGGTGTAACCCATAATGGCCTAGTCTTAGATTCAAAACAATGTCATTTAAAGCCTTTTCAGAAGTTTCAAAGAATTTTAGTCTTTTTTATTAAGGTTATTTTTCTCTTTTGTATCGTTAGGGTTTTGAGATTATTTAAATATTTATTTAGTCGATGTTAGGGTATTTTCTTTATTTGAGTTAATATTATTCAATTAAACAAAGAGAAATTTTTTTCATTTGACAATTTGTTGTGTCTCCCTTGAAAATTCTCTATTAGAACTAGTCTACAGATCACATCCGATGTCAAAGTATATACGAAGGAGATCTACATTCATATAAGATAATGGAACACTATGAAGGTGACACTCATATTCAATCTAGATAGATTTAAAGAAAATAAATCTTGGCTATCCATTTATCAATCAACAGCATAGATCAATTTGTATTCATTTTTTAATCAAAAGTGAAGGTACACTTCTTTAGTTCTTTGTTCATTTTGTCTTTTTTGAGAAAAAGGAAACTTATATGAAACATCATGAAAAGATAGCAATCAGTGGAGTTTTAACAATTCATTTCTCCAGTGATGAATGCATGGAATATATAGTGCATTCATTTTTTTTTCTTTTTGTGAATGATAATTAAATATTGTTAGATAAAAAAAGGTCACACCTTGTGAACGGGCTGCCATTGATTCTTTTCTCCCCATATTTTCTCCACAGATAACCATCATCGTATGGTGTGGCTGTAACAACGCTGCAGCTGCCATTTCTGTAAAAAGGAGAGAAAACTGTATATATATATATATCGTTCAGTATTTAATTGTTCACTTCACTTTTGTTTTGGAGTAGAAAAGGGGATGATCAGAAGAACAGTTTGGCGGCATAGATCTCAGATCTGTCTTCAAGAACTCTAGCAAGTAAAGAATACCTAGCTAGGACCCTCCTCTCCTTTCATGCAGTGGTACACACTTCAATGGCAGATCTAAGGAACCATGGCGTGGTTCATGCATATGCATGAATTAATGATCATGATCATGATCATGAACTTGTACTTACTTCTTTCCATGAATTTTATGAGGATCTTTGTGTGTGCTGGTGTCGAGCGAGAAGTCGTAGTCGATTTTACTAGCTTCTTGCATGGTGATGTCAGATGTGAGAGATGAAGATGGACATGAGAGGAAAGGGATGAAAAGGGGGGCTTGCTCAAACGTTTACTCAGGAAGATGGAACTGATTAATGTTAGGAGTGTCTTTTTTTTATTCAAACACCACTCTATAAACTATCATCTTGGTCATCTGAATAAGGAGAGAGAAATATTAATCGAAGGAAGAGAGAAATAAAAAAAGAAAGTTGGGGAAAAACCTAGATTTTTTTCAAAGGAGCCAAATTAAAGGAAGAGATAAAAAAGCACATTGAAAAAAAAAATCCTTGGAAGTGTCTTTTTGATTTTTCAAGTATTTAAGAATTGAGTCTCAGCTTTGACAAATTAATAGATAATTTTTTCTTAATGGGTGATTGATATGTGTAGATTATACTTATTTTAAGCATTGTTCGGTACACATCCATTTGCATTTCATAAACATAATTCATACTTATCGCACCCTATTTCATTATTATATCATACTTTGACTCATTTAGTTCAAAGAGCTGTTCTTTTCGTATTTTGATTGACAAAACGTATTTTAGGGCAAAAATGGAGCAAAAATATAACACATGGGGCATTGAGCGGACTTCAACAAAGCGTGACTGTGCCCCCTAGGCATGGTTGTGCCTCACGACCATGATTGTGTGTCTACAGAAGGTTTCATGGTCTGGTCATGTCTCTCCCCACGACTCAAACAACATGCTTTATGGTCCGACCATGCCTCCCAGGCACGACCATGTCTCCCAAGCATGATCGTGGCTCTTCCCCATGTCTCTTACAGAAGGTTTCATGGTTCGACCATGCTTCCTACGCACGGTCGTGCCTCTCCTCACATCTCAAACAAAAGTTTACATGGTCGTGCCTTCTGAGCACGGTCGTGCCTCATCTATGGATGAAATTGGGCCTCAAACGGTGCTAAAACAGAGCCAAGAGCTTCCTACACGGCCATTCCACGCTAAAATCATGGACATATGAAATTCAAGGCTATCCCAGCATGTTTTATGGCACGACTATGTTGAATTTTGGACAACACTACATACTAAAAGTAAAATGGTCATAAATTTCGGTTCAGTTAGACCTATGGATCGTACAACCTATCAAAAGTTAGATAATTTCAAGATCTACAACTTTGCTTCAGGGTTCAATTCAAAAAAATTACATCTAAGGGGTGAAAACCCAGTTTTGGAGGAACCCAACAAATGTGGTAAATTTAGAAAGTTACAGGAGATATAAAAGGGTCAAGCAAACTCTTGCTTGATTCATCTTAGACCAAGGGGCTCCTCCCCCTTCCTTGGGAGAGGGCTTTCCCTTCTAGAGGAAACTCTAAAGCAACCATCTTTATCTATCTCGATGATGCATCCACCTCCAGAGCAAGGATTTCATCCAAGAAGACCAGTAACATATTAATAAGCATTCTCTTCTCTCTATCTTATGTATTGAATTGTAGATTATTATTTTCTTTGTCTCTTGGTTGTATTTCCTTTGCTATGGAGTAGATTCTTCAAATTGTAGGATGTAGGGAGTAATTGTGATGTATATTGATGTGTAAACTATGTATTTAGTCATTTCCTTGTTGTATGATATGTTTATGTGTTGTTCTTGTTTGATTAAATGTGTGTAGTGAATAATTACATGTATGTGATGTTTGATTGAATGGATGTGAATGATTGGTCACCATGTAGGGGAGATACTTTAGATTATGAGATCGGGAGCCTTAGTGATAGAAGATATCCCTTTAACTGGGTTTTCTAGAGTGTCGTCTTGCAATTCTCTACAAGGGATTAGTTAATTATAGTTTAATGAGTTTTTTCTAATTTAATGTTAGGAAGTAACTTGTATAATGTAGATTGTATGACTATGGGCCTTCGTGTGATAGGGGGTATTCCTTTAATCAGATTTTCTATGTTATCTCTTTACTTAATAACATTGAAATTCAATGAGGTAAACACGCTGGTGCAACCTTCATGGGTCCGTACTGGTAATTTTGTTAGAATCTCTATAAGAGTGTAAATATAGAGATAATGAGAAGAACAATACATATGGACATTAACTAGTGTCATAGTGATATCGAAATCCTAAAATCATCCTCCATTCCAACTTCTCCCTTCTATTGCTTGCCTTCCTTGACCTTCTTTGCTCTAAGCCCTCTTTCAAACCTCTCTCTCTCTCTTTTGCTCTTAAGCTTTCATACAACCTTCGATTGTCTAGATAACTTACTTTACGAACTTGACTATTGCTTAATCAACAATACCCGTGGATCAATATTTTTATTACTTAACGACTTAACCATGCATTTGTAGTTTCGACAACAATGGTTGACCTAAAAACATTGTGTTGATTGTTGCCCACTGCGAGCTCTTTTTGATTTACTCTGTTGGTCGGTAAAAATTTTTTTGTAGGGTCAGACCATCACCTAGAACTAATCGATATAAATTAGATATTGGATGCCAACTACAACTCCAAAAAAAGTTATCTAATTTTTTGTTCCAATAACAAGCCAATATAAGTATTAAATACTATGTTAGCCTTGCATGATCATTCTAACTTATATTTGTTTTCATACTTTTGGATTTTTGGGTTAAGAATAAGGATAAATGACTTTTATTGGTGTTATTATATGAATTTAAACCATTGATTTTTTTTTTTTATTGACAGGCCTATGTTCACTTATCATTAGGCCAAAAAAATATTGGTATATTTATTTTTTAGAAATAATTAATTTATTATTTACAAGTTTTTATGGAATAAATATTCCTATATTAGTTGAAAATTTACAATATCAATTTTTATATAATTATTTGATTGGAAAAGTAAGTTGTTATAAATTCTATGAAAATTAATTATTATCATTATATTTCCTTACAAAATAAATTTAAATTATCAATTCTATAACATTTTTGTTTTTTGTGATCCTCTTTAATTTACATTTTACTATTCTAAAATATATATTATATTTTACTCAATAAAAATCCACATCTTCATTAGGTTAGGAGATAATGACATAGAGAAAATAAAATAAATTAGGTGAATATAATGAGTCAAGCAAGATGTTAGGACTGTGCAAGTTAGAGAGGGTGAACAATTTTGATTGTGTATATTGAATACGTAGCAAAAACTTGAAGCAAACTTGATACCATATGCACAACATCAAGATTTCATTTGGCTCACCGCCTCCCAATGCGACTACTCCAAGGCCTAGTCCTAGCGATCTATCATCACTAAACCTTATCCTTCTCGAAAACCTTCTCAAAGTGGAGAAGTCTCTTACAACAAGTTTTCACAATAATACAATAAGAATATGAAATACAAAAGTAAACTACTTTACTAAAATCTTACTTTGGATGTTTACTTGTTGCTTAGAATTGCCTTTTGATGATCTAGAAATGCAGCATCACTTCATACTACAACCTCCAAGAATCAAATCCAAAAAATCTCCTCGAAACCTTTCTCTATAGCCTTTAGGTATGGACGGATTTCATCCTATTAGTCGATTGATCTTACCCATCAGTTGATTGATCAACTATAGATTTGAACGTTGCCCAATGGCTCCATCCATCCTAGCATCAATCGACTGAACAATAACATTAGTAGATTGTTACCTAATCAGTCAAATCTCATAGTCAAGTTCTAAACATTTTGTTCTTTCAAACAATGACATCAATTGACTAATTCACTTTATTAGTTGACTGATTATGATCAATCCATTTTTTCAGTTGAGTTTTGAAGTTTTTATACACTGCTATAGTGTCCATCAGTCGACTGATCAAATCCATCAATCGATTGTACCATAGCAAAATATTATAGTAAAATATTATTCATAGCTACTGTAGTAGCACTATAGCAATGTTGTAGTAGTATTGCAACAATACTGTAGCAACCCTATTTTTGAGATTTTACATCTATTAGTCGATCGATACACCTTATCAATCAATTAATACTCCTATTTTAGCCTTACCAAAGTTGTATTCTCATCTTGCTTAGTATCTGATTGACCTCAACCTAACAAGATTTCCTTTACTTAATATTCGATCAACCTTGACTTGTCTAAACTTTCTGTTTCTCAACATCAGTCAATCTTGACTCATCGAGACGTCACCATTGCTAAACATCCTATCATCCTTGGCATGTTTGTACTTCTCATCTCATGCTTAACATCTGATCAATCTTGACCTATTAGGACTTTCTTTATTGTCAAGTGTTTGATCCTCCATGATCCACTTGGACTTCTCATCTCATGTTAAGTGCCCAATTCTCTATGATCCACTTGGACTTCTCATCTCATGTCATGTCAAATCTCTAGTCCTCAATAACTCACTTGGGCTTCACTTTTGTCAACTCTTTATTGATCCTCCGATCGCCAAGTGTCTGGTCAACTATGACCCACTTAGACTTCTGATCATCTCATACCAAGTGTCCGATCCTCCATCCACTTGAACTTAACACCTTATTAAACTTAATGTTGAGAATCATATGTGCTAGAGGGGAGGGGGTGAATAGCTCCAATCACTTCATTTCAATCTTGTTCCCATCGTTTGATTGTACAATAGAAATCTTAACTTAAACT
>JBBPFQ010881678.1:0-11918 GCA_037974815.1 Kaempferia elegans
CCTTGACTAGATTCTGGTCTTGGAAAGACAAAATCTAAGTCATATTAATTTTTGCTTCTAAAACTATAACTGTGCTAACTCTGTGTTGCAGGAAATAATACTTTTATGCAGTAGTAACTCTGTGATGCAGGAAAACGCGTTTATGGGAAAACAGGCTGAGGGCACCTAGACAATCCGGGCGCTCGAAATCAAAATTTTATCCGAGACACCTGGCTGAGCTTGCATGCGACCGTTGGCTGGGCTACGTCAGCATCCAAGGCGCCCGAACCGGTCCGGGTACCCGGAGGAGGATAAAACTTCGGGGTGAAGTTTTGACGAGGGTGCACCACGTCAGCGATGCTGGGGGCGCCCGGATCAGGTCCGGGGCCCGGAGAAGGACTATAAAAGAGGACTTGACCAAGAGCTTCATCACATCCATTGAAACAACTTTCGCTCCTGTGCTCTGTGCTGAAAACGACTCCACGACGCTGAAAAGCTGCTCCGATGATCTACGCGCAAGATTCTTCAATCTCGTTTAAGTCGGTATATTTTTATTAAATAATTGTTTTCTTGCATTCAATTTCTGAAAAGAAAGTCCAGTCTATTGCACTTTCTCCTTTTGTGTAACTCTATTCATGAATTATTAGATTGCCCAACGAAACGGTCCGGAAGATCGGGGGCCTTCGAGTAGGAGTTGACCCAGGCTCCGAACGAAGTAAATCCAGGAATGACACCAAATTGGTGTATTTTTTGCACCAAAATGATGTTTATGGTTGGAGATGGTCTTACAGAATAGCCGAGTTAGTTATTACATGATAGATTTATAGAAGTGCATAATGTTCATAATATATAATTATTAATAAAAATTTTATCAACATTATAAATAAAACTTTTAAAAAAATTAAAATAAATAAATAAGTTTGAATCATTAATCTCCATTACCAATTAAACAAATAAAAATTTTAAATAATCAAATGAATTTGAATTGACAATTCAATAATATTTAAACAAATTGAGCTTAGCTAAACTTGAATTAAAAACTTGATAACATCTAAATAAAATAAGCTTAAGCCAAGCTCGGGTTCATACAAAATAAACCAAACCAAACTTCAACCATCATTTCAAAAATTTAATTTATTTTAGGTTGAATTTTATTCAGCTTGATTATCTTATCCAATAAACTTAAACATCCCAAAATTTAGCTCAGCATTTACGGCCCTAGTCAAGAAGCAGCCGAGTAATTTAGTAATTGGTTTTACTTGACTTGAGACGAAAAACACCGAATGAACTCTTCCATTAGTGTGCCATTTGAATGTTTGCAGTTAATGTTAAAGTAATTTTAACTAAAATATTTAAAATAGTCTTATTTTATATTATAGTGATTTTAATTAATTTTTTTAATATGAGATGTTGGTTTGATAATAATAAAAATAACGGCAACGAACGTATTTTTTAACCAAATTCGATTGGATGAAATTGGAAAAACGACAAAACGCAAATAAAATAGGATTTCATTTCAGTAAATATCTCTGAAATGAAAGTAAATGAAAGGAATATCGCATGAACTACACTTCTGCGAGCGGAACCGAACCCGTCGATTTGAAACCCCAGGCGGACGTGACCCTGTCTCAATAAATCAGATTGCATAGACCGGACGGGTAACGTCATGCGTCGGGTCAGGCGTTCAGTTTTCCGAGTGAACCATACTTTCTCTCTCCTCTCCCCCTCTCTCTCGTAACTTTTGAGCCGGTACGCCTCGCCGGTCTCCAAAACCCTAGATTCGCCGGGGCGCTGAATCGCCGACTAACAAAGGAGACGATAACTTTTTGTGCGAAGGTATGATTCGTAACGTATATCCTCTTCGTGGTATTTTTAGCGAGGAGCCTGACGCTACGATCTATTTCCCTGTTTCCTTTATTTAATCTGGTGCTCCTAGGGTATTGATTTCTTAGATATTCTGGGAGATCGACGAATCCCTGATCTGAATCTCTAAGCAATGACAACCAAGGAGAATGAGCTGGAGGATCAGCTCCGGGAGGTTGGAAGCAGGCTTTTGTCTCCTCCATCTGCTGTTGATGAACTCCTTTCCATTCTGGATGTAAGCCTCAGCAAATATTTACTGCCACTTTCCCTGCTAGTTGCTAAAGGAAGGACATTTTATTTGTATACATGTTTGAATTATGGTTTGTTTTACGTTGAATTACTTAAAGTTGTATTGTCTGCTGCGTGAGTTTAGACTGTTTTCACCTGAAAATAATTTCTTATTATAAGAGTAATTTGAGCATAGATCCCAGAGGATATGTGCTCAAAGCTGAGGTCGGTCAGAGTTTATTGATGTAGTTGGTAGTTTTATTTTTCTCTGCGCTATAGGGTTTTTGACAACGTTGGCTACTCATTCATCAGTTGTATCAAAGAAATTTATGTAGTTGCTCAATGTTGTTTCAGCTTTCATTGTTGAACTTTCACAAAGTGCACACCGATGCTGCCAATATTCCTTGTGTATGCCTCTGTTCCAAATCTCACACCAAGATTCCACTTCTGCATCATCCAAATTACGCTGCATCCATCCTGGCCAAAGAGTACCCTTCATCAATCATGTAGCTTTTCACATGGTGCACCTTATCTCTCTCTCTTCCCCTCTCTTCCTTTTCCTTTTTTCGGAGTTGAACTGAGTGAGATTTAATGAAACGCCTAAATCTTGCTGATTTCTGGCCAAATCCATCTGATTTTTGGTTGTTTTGCGTATCTTTTGATGGTTCTTTTGGCTGATTCAATAGGCTTTTTTTCCAGATAAAATCAGATTTGCCAATGCCAATCATGGTCCACTTGGTAAATGTGGATTGGGATAAGTTGATTTTTAAAATTTTATGTTTATCCCACTCGATATAGGCCATTTAGATAGACCCCAATTAATTATTTTTGGTTGTTCTGTTACGAAACTCTATTTTTTTATCTGAAATTATTTCCTATCAGCTCTGTGATTTCCAGGTAATATATTGAAATCAGTGTATGATTGGTAATCTAAGTAATTCTTTCATTCTTTAATTTTGTTTGCTTATGTGTTTTTAATTGAAAAATTCATTGCTAGTTGCATTGTTTCACTTTCATCTGTCATTTCCCAGCAAACTGAGAGCTTGTTATCAAAAGTGGAGCAATCCCCAGCTCAATCAATGTCAAATGTACTTAACCCCTTGATTAGATCATTTGTGGCTAAGGAGCTGTTGAGACATTCAGATGTAGATGTTAAAGTGGCTGTTGCAGCATGCTTTAGTGAAATCACAAGAATAACAGCACCCGAAGCTCTATATGATGATGATCTAATGAAGGTTAGTAAAGCTGTATTTATGTAGATATCCTTTAGATAACTATTGAGTCTTTTAGTTTCATTTTTAGTGACATTTTCAAACTTGAAATTTTCAGGAAATATTTCAGTTGATTGTCCAAGCATTTGAAAATTTGGATGATATGTCAAGTCGCTCATTTCCCAAGAGAGTTTCAATGCTGGAAACTGTTGCAAAAGTTAGGTCATGTGTTCTGATGTTGGATCTTGAATGTGATGCATTGATTCTAGAAATGTTTTCCCATTTTCTAAAGACGATAAGGTAATAAGTAAGTTTGATGCTTAGTTTTTTTATTTTT
Organism: Kaempferia elegans; assembly: GCA_037974815.1. Lineage (NCBI taxonomy): Eukaryota > Viridiplantae > Streptophyta > Magnoliopsida > Zingiberales > Zingiberaceae > Kaempferia > Kaempferia elegans. Next base: position 3,619 of record JBBPFQ010881678.1, read on the forward strand.
TTATTTTTGATATTTCCCTGTTTTTAATAGACTACATTTTAATCAATAAGAATTTACTCGGAACTCATCCATAGACTTCATGCCTTATGAATGGAGAAGCTAATCTGATGGTAGAATCTGGGACTACATTGGATTCTAAATATACACAAATTTGGACACTATATTGGTTGGAGGGCGTGATAAACTTAGAAAAAAATTATTTATTCAGAAGTAGGTACTCACGGGTTAATCTAGAAATAAAAGTCTTGGCAACATTTCTAGTATTTTTGATACAATCTGACAAAGATCAGACAAGGATCAAGGATTCTTAAGAGACAAAAGCATGTTCCTTCTCTAAGGTTTAATGTTTCGGGTTGTAGATATAATGGTTCCTTAAATCCTATATCAAGTTTTGACTGTTACTTTGGTCAATACAACTTGAATGTGAACTTGGGAAGATGATAGAGGAGATCCTTTCCCGAGGCAATCGTAGGAAATGAAGATGGGCCATAGTTGCTATTCGACTTTATTACTAAGGATTCATAAGATTCAAGGGATCCAAATTATATGCCAACAAGCTCATTTTCTACTGTCACAGTATGCTGCTACACGAGTGATTTATAGATAGAAGTGCCTCCATGCCGGTATTAGGGATTCACCAAAAATCAATATCAAAAGCTTTATTTCAACGGATTTCAAAGTTTTAGTAATATAGTCAAACTGATGCTGTTAATGTAATCTGCAAATTACAAGTACAGGTTTACGTTGACAATCTGATTCATCTTTCTGCGTCTGAAGGATCCACTTTAATTTTTTTCTTGTCAGTAGGTGGTTAGTATTGCATGTGTCTCTCTTTTACTTGTTGGTTCATTTGATTTTATAACTTATTAGAACACTAGTAAGCTAATTTTTGTTTGATTTTTCAGGCCAAACCATTCTGAGGTGGTCTTATCTTCGATGGAGATGATTATGACAGTGGTTATAGAGGAAAGTGAAGATATTTCCTCGGAGTTAATATCATGTCTGCTGGATACTGTTAAAAATTCTGATAAAGTAAATGTTTGCCATTCATTTATTGTCTCATTTAGTGAAATTATTATCTAATCTAATTTTTTTGTTTGTCCTTAGGATATTTTGCCTGCTGTACGCAAACTAGGGGAAAAAGTTATCAGGAATTGTGCTGGGAAATTAAAGCCATATTTTTTGCAATTATCACAATCTGTTGGCTCATTTTCTAATGATTATGGCAAACTTGTAGACTCCATATGCCAAGAAAGTTATGGTGGAATAAAGCAAAATGACAGGAATACATCAGGTGAAATTATGGTGCGTATGCTTTTTTTTTTTTATTTCTCATTAATTTCGGATTTCTTTTTTGCAATTCCAAAGATGGACATGCATGATGGAACTGTGGGAGATATCAAAGAATTTATATAGGTACAATAATATTGGAGACTCTATTCTTGATTTTTGCATATGTTGAGTTTTGGTGATTTTCCTTTAACTTGTAGGCCAAAATGAGATTCATTCCACAACATGGAGAATGGATGTGTGCTTGTGATGTAGACTTATCTAAAATATAGATGCTATTTTCTATTTGTAACAATTAATCTTGGAGATTAAGATATACATAGATGAATATGTGGGGTTACTTGAAAAGCAATTAAAAATTACTACAATCCCGAAGTAATTACGTGGTGTTGTAATCGAAGATAAAAAAGAAAGAAATAATTTGATGCAAATATGTTCAAAGACAACAAGTGTATAGTCGGACAAGTCAAATCAATTAGAATTGTAGGTGCAAAGGATAGAGGAGAATCTCTATTAATCCTGTTATAAATTAGGTAAAAGATCAAATAATACTAATGATATATCTTTTCCTAGGGAATACTACTAATGATATATCTTTGCCTAGGGTTCAAATGAAGGTATAAGATCTGTCTCTGGCCAAAAATGGATGAGATTAAACAGAATTTTATGATCACCGTCTATTAATTTATATTTTCACTCATTCTTTCTCACCAACTTCATGTCATCACATTTTTATATATATTTTTATATTTTTTTGTATCTATTATTACAAATGAGTGTGTTTGTTTTTCACAACGTGCACCTTGGTCCCGCATATTTGCCAAAAGGGTGTTATCTATTTTTACTAATTTTAATGCCCATCTCTCTTTGATAGATTTGTTAGATAATTCATCATTTGTTTTTGTTTTTCATCATTTGATTACCCACTCATTAGTCTTTCAGGCAGATTGCAACTGTCTGAAATGGCTGTTTCTGATAGGTTTTTTCAGGTGCATGAATGGATGCTGATTCCTTCTATTTCAGGAATCTGCAAAGGTGGAAGTAACAGTACTTTGTCCCGAAGAAAGTACTGTTCCTGAGAAATCGCTTAACTCAGTAAAGAGTAATAATATTAGTGAATCAACACTCAGATCCTCTTATCCAGAGCACAAGCCTGAATCTTCTATTCTGGTTGATCAATCCAAAACAGCTACTGCAGCTGACAAAGATGTTTCAGGCAAGATGGGACCAAAAGATGTAAAGCTAGATGCTGTTTTGGATCTTGAATCCCGCAAAACTAATGGTAAGTATGCTGCTTCTCTGTCCCCTTTTTTTTTGTTTGTGATGGTACTGATTTTTTTTTTTACACATCTCATACTAAAGATCATAGAACCATAAAATATACATGACATGGCTCTGCTTGTACAGTTGACGTTGCTGCTGATACAGATTCATCCGCAGCCCAAATGAAAATTCCTAATGCAACCCAGCGAAAACGAGGCCGATTTGGTTCAAATTTATCTGCATCAAAACAATCCGTGTCTGCTTTGCAAGAGAAAGTATCTAAGGTGGTTGACAAAAGTTTCTCTCTGAAAGATACTGAGTTGAAAGAATTAGGTGATGAGGATCATGCTAATATCAAACGAGCAACTGTCGCAAAAGATTTGGTGGTGAAATCACAAAGAAGAAGAGGAAGAAAGGGTTCAACAAGCAAGACTAATGATGAAGTTACATTACAAAAACTACGGAAATCTAAAATTAAGCAGCATGACAATCTCAAGGCTCAAGATGATACAACCATGGAACCAGTTGTAAAGGTGTTGTCTTCTACCAATAACTTTATTGTAGGATTTCTTATGTTCATCTCAGTAATAATTATTGGAGAGCTGTTACAAACTGGTATAACATTAACCAACTTGTCTTTTTTTTTCGTATGTTATTCTTTTTCCTTTTTAAATATATTTGTAAGACCGTCCACACTGTATCAATGTGAGGAAGATGATTCATTGTCGTCCCATAGCACTGCTCAGCCAGCTGAATGAGATGTTTCAGAATAGTTTCACTCCTCTTTACTACTGTGCTTCAAGATATCTACTGTTGTGTTTTCTAGGCATCTGTTATCATCATGTCATTCAACAATTATAGGCCTTTCCCTTCTGGCTGGATAATGCTTATTGGTGCCCATCCAGGGTTCTATTTCTTGATTTTTCCCTAAATGTCTGCTAGTTTAACTTTGAATTTTTCTTTAGTTAGTATTGGTATAGTTATGGTTATATTGCAACTTATAACATCTGAATTGTACAAGTTTGGTTGGGTATATAGATAGTTCAGACTGACAAGCGTGCTTGTTAAAGCCTTGGGTTTGTGAACTAAAGGATTACTTTCTTTTATTCAGTGATTTTACAATACTGTTTCTTAATGTACAGTGCTATGTTTGTTAGAGCCTAAGGTTTATTATCCCAAGGGTTACTTGATTTCATTGTGTGATTTTACAATTTTGTTGCTTCATGTATAGTGTTTTCTATATTCCTGTACAACATCTATATTTGGTAAATTGTATACACTTGCAATTTACTAGTATTCCATATACCTCCATGCTTTTTAAAATGTCCACTCATAGTACTATTGATTTATTTCAGTTTAATAGAAGTTGTTACGCACGATGCTTCTATTTTTTTTTACTCTTTATCCTTTATACATAATGGCACAATGGTAAAGTTGTTGTCGTGTGACCTAAAAGTCACGGGTTCGAGTCTTAGAAAACAGCCTCTTGCAAAGCATGTAAGGTTGCATACAATAGGCCCTTCCCCGGGACCCCGCATCGGCGGGAGCTTCATGCGGGCTGCCCTTTATCCTTTATACACAATGGCCATTATCTATTCAGCTAGTCATCCAAGTAGCATAATATTGGCTTAACTCAAATTAAAACATTTGAGAAGTCCATATTATGGACTAAAGTTGAGATTTTATCTGTAATTATTTTCTTGTAGATTAGGATGATTTGGAATCACTTTTATTTTCTGTAGACTATAATTATTATATAGTTTAGACATTTATTTTGCTTCTTTTTTGTCTTCTACTGTGTATTGTCATTATTCATATACCGTCTTATAGTTCATAAATATGAGGTTTGATTTGTGAGCACTTCTATTCATTTAGACTTTTGGAATACGAACTCGCAAGAAAGAAGCGGGCGAGGACCTTGTTGGTTCCAAAATTAGTGTATGGTGGCCAATGGATAAGAAGTGAGTATAATTTTGTTTATGTAAGAAATCTGCTCTGGTTTTCTGTTGGCCTATGTGATTTCACTGTTAGAAACATTTTCACTTGAAGCCAAAAGGCTATTTGTTGCAAATTCTGAAAAATCGTCCTGGTTGGGTTTACAGAAGGAAAGATTCCTTGTCAACAGAATAGTATGGATGTACTGCATGTGCTGTGTGCACTATAATTTTGTTGTATGCCTCCTATAACTTTATTTTTAGTTAAATGTATTCCTTTAACGTGATTCTTTTATTTGATTTCCTTTCTTAGATTTTATATACTCCCATCATTATCTATAACTAAACCATTTATTTGGTTTCCATCTACATCACGGCTTTTGGATATTCTCTCATACATCTAGGAATGCTCTCCTCAATCAGCAAAAATAGCAATCATATGCATATCTCATTTCTCTACATATCAACTTCCAAACCCACAACTATGGTTGTTGAACCCTTTGGTTTTGTCCATTGTTTTCTTACTCTGTTAACGGTTTTCAATCTACATCTAGTAGATTGACATGAATTAAGTGACTTGGCTAAAGTGGAATTTGCATTACTGTGTTTCTCTTACTGCCATTGATATTTACTAATTTGTATCAATGGTGTCATTATATCCTAGCTTGTCCTTGTTCAAGGTTTCTTGATATTACTTAAACTATTATGTTATTAGTTGACAATTGTTATTTTGCATTAATTTCTTCTCTCAGGTTTTATGATGGTGTTGTTGATTCTTATGACAATGTTTCTAGAAAGCACAAGGTATAAATAATGTCAGCTTCTGCCTGTGGCTTATGTTGGTTCTGCAATCTACTATGACATATGACTTTTATTTTTTGTACAACAATGCAATGCTGTTCAGATTACCTATATTGATGGTGAGGTAGAAATACTATTGTTGAGTAAAGAACGTTGGAAATTGATTAAGGATGGCAGCGAACATGATATGGTCTGTGAATTATTCCAAATCTCTTTTTATATGTGCATGTTACTTTTGTACTAATTTCCACTGATTTGGCCTGCAGGATCAAATAGAAGACTCCAAAAATCATGATGCTTCTTCAAAAGAGTATGTTCTGTTACCATTTCACGTAACTACAAACTGTTCTGAATTTTTTTTTTCTGCTTTTATGTATTCCGGTGTAAGCCTTACATTTCCATAATTTATTCTCTGCAGGTTTGTTGTGATGAATAATTAATTATTCATATTAATTCTTAATATTTTCTCAGGGAATTATGCTAAATCAGATTTGTTATCCTTTCTCTATGTATTTCTGATGGCTTCTGAACTTCGCCTCAGGTTTCGATTGCAACCAAAATAGTTTTCTAAACTTTCAACTTGAATTGTGTAAAGAACAATTGTCACTGTATAGTTTCACACCAAAACATTTGGTTTAGTTTTGGCTTTATAAATAATCATAAAAATGACTTCTTATTTTTCCAACCAGTTTGGTTAATTTCGAGTTGGAATGATTGGAGTTAAAATTGCATTGTACATGGAAGAATTGTGGATATTAACTCAGCCTTATGGTAGTTATGATTTGAAACATCTTGAAAATTTACTAAACAACAATGCTCTGCCCGAAGGTTTTTAATATGGCTCTATACTTTTAGGATCTTACATGCATGTAGAACCCCATGAAATTTTCAGATTGCAATTCACTACTATTTTGGTTTCTCATTTATATCTGTAGTTATTTGTATACCATTATGAAATTATAATATTTTTTTATTCAGAAACAAACATTTCTGTTGCTTAACCTGATATTTTTCAATTATCTACATCTATATTCCTTAACTTGGAATATTTTTGACAATAAGCATTAATTTATATTTTGAGTAACAAGACCTTTCAGAGATTGCGTGCCTGAAGCTAGTTCCCTAGATTAATTGAAATTGTAAAAAGTTAGGACATCACCTCACAAAATTCTAACGTGAATTTGGTGTTTCAGATAGTAGAGTACAGTTACTTTTGGATAAAGGTTGTTTTATTTATGTCAACATATTTGATGTTTGTTATTTTCAATTGAATTAGACCAAGAAGGAAACACACGAAATTAACATCAACTTCCATCTCAAAGGAAACCGATAAAGAGCCAACTACCAAAAGGTTAATAAGAACTATACTTGAATCCTTATTTGTTACCCGATTTATTTAAGTGTAATATTTTATCTTTGATACCAGTAACACAGCATCTGGATCTGGTCATCGCCGCAAAGGTAGACCATCTAAAGCTGCCTCTTCAAACCTTCATGATACCACCAGCTCTTCGATTAAAATAACGGAGAGTGCTGCAAGTAAATCGAAAGATGGCAGCACTGAGCCTGGCAATAAGCTTAAGAAGGAACCTACGAGGCCCATGGATGACAGTTTGAAGGTTGATCAATCTACCAATATAGCTGGAACAGAGGTGAAGGATAACGTTTACAAATCTGGCAGGAAATCTATTGATGGCTCTCCTAAGTCTGTTGGTAGGAAGGCCAGAAGGGATTCCCTGAAAGGCAAACTAACTAGTGACAATTCGAACTCTGTGTTGAAAATAAAGGATGACATCACTCCGGAATCTGGCACTGAAACAATGGCCAATATTGCTTCTGGAAAGGGGAGAATTAAGCTTAGAGGATCAGAGGAACCAGGAAAGGTGCAGTTGAATACAACACATGAGAGCTCAGTGAGTGATGCTCCCAGTAGGAAGAAAAGGAAGAGAAAAAGACGGACCTGAGCGTCTATCAATTACTCATTCTAATACCTGGATTTCATTTGGCCCATTATCATTGTATTTTATCATTTGGGTATTTCCCAAAGAGGGTGCTGATACCTTGACTGGAGAATTTTGAGTACAAAGCTTGCAATCTGCGACTCTATTGTAGTTTCCGACTATATGGATGGAAAAACAAACCAATTTCTGAAAATGTCAAGGTAGCTAAGTTCTACGTAGTATATTTGTATAGTTAAAATTACCTACAACTTCTGACTTGTCCACTGTAAAGACTAAATGCCTTAACCATGGCTTTGTAGACTTGTAGTTGCCGTGGTGGTCATCATTTTGTGTAGTCACTTGTGTTTCTACATGTCGCTAGCATGTTAGCTTTTGTAACATCAATGGTACAAAGTATTATAGGAGCACTTTTCTTGTTTCTCTGCGACCAAAATAGTATTTGTTTGTCCTTGTATAATCTTTAATTGCTTAGTGTTGTTAATGCTGACTTTTTAATTCTTTGATCCTTCAATTGTTTAGTTTGTACGATGATGACATGTTTGATATTCAATCTCCCAAGTGCAGTTTCTGCAATCCACGGCCATGGATTAATGGCTATGATTCTTCCATTGAGCAGCAATAAAGTGTTCAACAAACATATTACATGGTGGAGTTCATGGTGATTTCTTCCCCTCTAGTTACTTTATAATTCTTAGCTTGGCCTTAAAGTAGACGACTTTTACGCATATTTAATAGTTATTCCCTTAGTTTTTTGAATTAACTGCTAGGTGCACTTGGATTTTGCAATTATATTTGAGTGCTCGAGCCGTACCTATCTTCTACAGGGCCTAAAGTAAAAAAAAAAAATGATTCTTTTACTACGATAAATAATGATAAAGTTCAATTTATAAATAATAAATACATTAAATACATAAATAAATTAAAAATAATATATTACATTAATAAAAAGTTAATAAATATTTAAAATAATTACATAAATACTATTTGTCTAGTTGTTTTAGAAGTAAAAATATTTATCAAATCTGTATAACCTAATTGTCATATTATTTTT
>JBBPFQ010881786.1:0-11918 GCA_037974815.1 Kaempferia elegans
TTTCTCTTTAATATTATTGAGAGTTTGGTCTGAATCAGAATTCTGGAGTTCCAATGCTGACATCTTCTGATGCCCTTTTCTGAGCTTTTCATAGACTTCATCTCGCTGTTTCTTTAGTGCCGATAGTTCCGCTTGGTCTTTTGCTATGGTTTCTTCAGTATCTTTCCTTTGTTTGAACTCTTTAGCGTAAAGATATTCAACTACTTTGATCTGTAGAATGTGTTTTTTCTTAGATAACTTTTTTCTTCCTTTTGGATAGATTTTTTTTTTGTCTAGATAGATACAATCAATCTCTGGGCAGACAATGTTTTTTAAAACTTGTATGTTCAGTTTGGTGATTGCATTTATTTTTTAGATAGAAAAGTGATAAGTACCTTCTTTATAGCGTCGTTTAGATATTTTTCAGCCATCTGGCGCTTGTGAAACTCTTCATAAGCTTCACGCCTTGAGTTTTCCAATTCATTGTATGCAGTTTCCAGCCGTTTGTACAAGGCATCATCAACCTTGAGATTTTTCTGCTATAATCAGAATCGAGGTGAACTTTTATCGTTAGAAGTCTGCAAATGAATTATATTTAACTAGCAGAAATGTCTTAGACTTTGGATGAAGGTTTATTAGAACCAGCTATCCACAAGATCAGGTGTTTAATAGAACACCAAACACCACCTAATGACTTAAGTATTAAATTCTGATTGTGTTCTTAAACAATCTCTAGAATTCCAATAAACTTGCTGACTCAAAGCATTTTGCAAGCCTTAAAAATTTGAAGTGAAACAAGTACTCTTGCATGACCTCCTTAAAGCTATGGTTTCTTTTAGTTAGTTTCACTTAACTTAGAATCCTTAATTTCTCTATGCAATTCAAGCTTCTGGTTTATTCTATATGCACTCTCCTTAATTAGCACAGTAGTGTCTACACATAACAAATTGATTTGAAATTTACATTATCACCCAACATGTTAAATAATAACATATTTGACACATGACTATGCAATCTACAATACATGAAACAGAAATATAACAATGCATGCCAATCTACTGAAGCAATGTGTAACAGTATTGTGAAATCATTAGAGTAAGTCTTTTTTTTATTTATTAGTTTTTTATTTATGTATTACCTAAAACTGATTTAAATTAGTATTAGATTGGACATGATTGAAATTTAACAATCTAGGGATAAATTGACCTCATATAATTCTCATATGAGAGGCTTATAATTTTTTCCCTCTAAAATTCTTCCAACTGTTGGCACATGCAGTAAACAATCACAGATGTGGTTGTCTATGAGGTTCAAATTTTCAAATTTTATATTGATAAAATGCATATTATATCTCTAACAATGTGTTAATCAACCTATGCAATCTACATATTTACATACAACACTATTTAAGCCCCCTCGCACTTGCTTGTCTTATGGCTGGCTATCGTCGTGATGAGTTTTATTCTTGGAAGATATGTGAAGGGGAGCCTTGGTCCAATGGTAAATTTGCTGCCTTGTGATCCAGAGGTCACAGGATTGAATCCTGGAAACAGCCTCTTGCAAAAAAAAAAAAGTAGAGCAAGACTGCGTATAATGGATCCTGCCCCGGGACCCCGCCTGGCCAGAGCTTCATGCACCAGGCTGCTTTTTTTTTTTTTTAACAGTAGTGTGGTATTATGTTTAAGTTGGTGTTCTTATGGTTGGAAACAACCATGTATGGTTTTTTCTACAAAACTCATCTGCTAATTTGATGAAGTTGTTGACAAATTCAGGTAATCATCTTCTTTAATAACAATAAAAAAATGATCATATTGCTTGGTTAAAGTTTGAGCAGGTCGACAACTATACATAACTTTATTCCCTGATCTGAGATAACCTTTGGGTGTTTGACAGAGTATGTAAAATATCTATCTATATGCAATCCTATGTATGCAGAATAATCTATCTATATGCAACTTAAGATTTCGTATGTCTCCTTAGTTCATGATTGCATTTGCCACACAAGTCCTGGAGATAATATCTACAATTATATACAAGTATAATGGTTATTAGATGTGAACTTTCTTATCCAATCATTTGCGTAATGAAGTGGATTTAGGTGTAATTTCCTGCTACATGGTATGATGGAAACTACAATCTTTCTCCTTAGAACCAAATTTCACTTTCTGTTGTTTTTATGAACATGCTTCTGTAGAAACTATAGTTACCTTGACATTCTGATGCAGGCAAATTGTGGAATTCCAGAAATAGCTTTTTCAACATTTGAAAACATGGAATATGGGGGTGAAGGTGCAGATCGTATTCTAACGTTAATTTATTTTTTTCATTTAGATGATGCTCTTTAGGTTATTAGATTCCCTTGGTTATTTTGATTAGATGCATGCAGGAGATGCTTCAACTTTTTTGTGCCACAAATTGTAAATGATCTTTTATCTGTCTTTTGTTGGTCACAAAACTCAGGGACATTAGTAAACCTATCATTTAGGTGAAGATCTTGTGGATAAAGCTGTTTGTCCCTGCTAATATTTTGTCATGTTTAAATTTACATATACATTTCTTTGGTTACTTTTTTTTATCCTTTGTCTTTAAGTGAGCATCTTGATTGTGCTATCTGTAACATGTTAATAGATTCTGAATCTCGAAAAAAGTATATGTTACCGAGAATCTTGTTTTGTCTATGCCATAATGGTATTCACTATGGCTATTCGTGGCATGTTAGAAAGTGCATTGTCTTATATTGATACAGATCTTTGGTCAGACTTCTACCAATATGTTCTGGTTCCATACATACTGACACTAGTTTTTGAGCATATATTCATTAACATCAGTCCATCCTTGTTTTTGTTCTGAAATGTTTATTTAATCTGAATGCTGAACTATTAATGGTTACTTTCATAACACTTGTTTAGATTCATTAATATTTGCTGAATATTGTGTAATACATTAATACTGGTGGGGCTATCATGAAGTTTGCAGTGATACTATGTGTTGTTTCCTCTCCTTAGCCATACAAATTGGTTCTAATTCTGTTGTATGCTAATCATTTTGTACGACATCAAATAAAACACGCCTTCACAAACTAATAGTTGTTCCATTTCTGCTCCTCCTGATTCGTACTATGTTTTGTAGATTACATGAAGCCCAATACTGAGACTTATAACTGGGTGATCCAGGCATATACTAGGGCTGAGTCCTATGATAGGTAAATCTGCTGCTTGAGCATTGTATTCTCATCCATACTTGATTTTTTTTTTAATGTTACTGTGTTTGCCACAAGCTGGTGTTAGACTCATATTTAAACTTTCATATGCTGCTGCTGATTGTCATATTCCTACTTAGTATCTTGGCTATGTGTTTATATAATTTGATGATAAGGAAAATGCTGTATTGCTTAATTAATGAGAGAAGTGTTATGTGCATTATAAAATCCCAACTCCAGAACTACTAACGTGGGAATAAACCCACTACAACAATATCCCTATTAATCCATGCTTCTAATACTTCTCAAAAGTCATGATTAGAGCAGTTTATTTATTTATTTATTTCTGGGATTAACTATATAAATTTTAACTCACAATTAACCTTTTCTGTAAGGTAATATCAGTTAGTAATACTTCTGTCATTTAAATCTCATGTAAAAAGGATTGGCTTAGATTTATCTACTTGACAGTTGTGAGTGCATTATTCCAACAGTAAGCTTAACTTGTTATTTGGTTTTAGAGATTGGCAAGCATCACCTTGTAGTGCATCTTATAGTGATTTGTGTGTCAGATAACTAATTATTGTTTGCTTTTGATCTAACCAGCAGTGGCTATGTGGTATAGGACTAGGGGGGCTACTATTTCTACCAGTAAAAAAACTCAGTCTAATTAATTATTGGATTCATGGGACTTATCAAAGGTTTTAATTTTCTTGAAATTTAAATGCTATTGTTATTATACCACATATTTGGTTATGTTTGAGATAGGTTATGCTCCATTTTTTTTTTGTTCAATCTGCATGTAATTGTCATTTCAGTCGTGGTTAAATTTGACACTTTCATATACAAAATTAGGATTTTCCTAGTTCTGGGTATAAAATATATTACACTTTCTCTCATTTGCAGTTGCTGGTTTTTTATTTTTTCATTGGACCTTAGGGTGCAGGATGTTGCTGAGTTACTTGGGATGATGGTTGAAGACTACAAGCGTTTGCAGCCAAATGTTAAAACTTATGCGTAAAGACATTGCCTCTGCTATTAGTTTCTTTCTTTCTCTCTCTCTTTTTTTTTTTTTTTGTTTTTTTTTCAATTCCAACCACCTCTAGCCTCCCCTTTTACTTTTATTAGGTATTCCCCTTCTTGTCATTTTGATTTTCTCTTAACCCCTTTAGTTAAGCATTCTTCTTTTAAGGGCATGATCTCCCTATTTCTCTCTCTTTGCTTTATGGGTTCCTTCGAATTCTGTTTTTTACATATAGTTTTATACTATAAAACTCACCGATGTCGGTCCCAAGCCCGGTTGAAAAAGGGTGACGGTTGCATGTTAGATTGTCAGCCAACGTTGACTTTCAGGCAGATGTTCAATGAATGGATGTATAGTTTTATACTGTAGATGTCAAATGCATGTTGTTAACAGTCTATTGTACATGTAAATCAAGCATTTACTCCCCCAGATAACATGCAAAGAAGTCATGCATGGTGTTGTTTTATAGATTATTTCTTTGATTTTCTAGCTCGTATTGTGGTTTTGCAGGATCTTAGATGAAGTTATTTAGCATCATCTAGGAGTCTTGCATAAACCAAGCAACGGAAACTCATTAAATTTATTTATTTTCATAGTATTGAACTTTAGGACGTTGTGGCTTAACATTGAAGCCATTTCACAACGTTAATGCATGAAATAATCATATACATCACATAGAAGAATATATTCATTTGTATGTTGAAGATATACTTATAATTATGTAAATATACAAGATCATAGCTGTAAGTAACATTATTCTAATACATATATTTAGGACTTGTGGTTTGATTGTACTTTCCACACCATCCAATATGATATCAGAGTCATCAATCTATTGCTACAACACTAGAACCCTTTATGCCCCCGGTCAATGATGATCGAGTCTCAGCTTCGGCGAATTAACGGATGAATTTCCCTTAATGGGCGATTGACCTAAGAACGTTGGCTGCCGGCTGCGAGCGCTTCCTGATTTACCCTGGTGGCCGTAGAAAACTTCCATAGGTCCGGGCTGGTCACCCCAGGATTAGTCGGCGTAAGCGGGGTACTTGGTGCCAACTGCCAACTAAAATAAATGCTAGAACCTTTTATGATCCAAAATCTTATTGTTGACCTTTATCTCTCTATTGCTACAAGAAAAGAAATAATGAACCTCCTATTTATCACCTCACATTCTTCTTCACTTTATCTTTAATGTCACCTCAGTACTCTGCTTGTATTTCTTCTTTGACTTTGCTAGGACCCAATCAAAAATATTACATATCTTGGGGTGTAACTTGTAAAGTTGCTATAATGAATATAAACATGCATAGATAAAACTACCTAGGATTAGGATCTCTAATAACGAATGTAGGTTGTTATGAATGCTCTTCTATATGCAAAGTTGTTCACTTGTACCTGGTCGATGTTGGATTGATAGGGCCAAACCCTCGTGGGAGGCGATGTTCAATCCCTCTTCCTCTCATGAGTCGTGCAATCTGTAGTATCTCTTATGTATGTAGATGTCATTCTTTCTCAGTCCGTGTACAAGTTTTTTAATCATGAGCAGGTGAAGTTGCTGTTGGTGTGATCTTGAGATTGGGGATCTAATTGATATCAAGATGAGGATTCTGATATCATGAAGAAATTGATGGAGAAAATATTAGGGTTTAATGCTCCATGTACCCTACATATGTTTATTATTCATTAATGGAAAGCTACACTTTACACCTTGTGTTATATGGTATTTCAGAGATAGGATTTTCATATATTCAATTAGGTCCTTGACAATTACAGGTTTTATTAGTTCCAATGATTAGCTGGTTTGCTTGTTGATCAACTAGCAATTGTATTTGCTCTGGCTTTGAAAGGTCCAAGTATTTTATTATCAGACATCATAGTTTTTTATTATGGAGGATGGAATTCCATCAATGGTACCTGTAACATGGGGCCTAAACTCTAAATATCATTAATCTAGTTGAAAATATCATTAATCTAATACACATAGATAGGGGAGGCTATCTAGGGTTGGTTCTATCTACCCCATAATCTAAGGACCAAGAGTGTAATTCCAGAGTGTGTGTGATTTTTTTTCAGAAATAAAATTTCTGAAAATAATGCATTGAGCCAATCCTTTTTGATAAACTTATTTTCCTTGCAGTCGCTTTTTCTTTTATTGAGATTCATGTATTTAATTGTGTGTGTGTTTTTCCTTCTACTTGTAGAATTATCTTTTTATATTGGTTATTGAGTATGAAGGGGAGCCTTGGCGCAACGTTAAATTGTTGTCGTGTGACTTAAAGGTCACGGGTTCAAGTCTCGGAAAAAACCTCTTGCGAAGCAAGGTAAGGTTGCATACAATGGTCCCTTCCCCGAGACCCTGTATCGGTGGGAGGTTCGTGCACCGGGTTGCCCTTTTATGGCCTATTGAGCACCTTCACAAAATTCCTTGAAATAAGATTTGATATTTTTCTTTTTTAGCTGGACTCATTGTATTTCAGTTTCTGTTGAATTGATGGATAATTACCTTTATGTTAGGTTAATGGTGGAGTGTTTTACAAAATATTGTGTTGTAAAGGAAGCAATTCGACATTTTCGAGCCCTTAAGAATATTCCTGGGGGCACAAAGGTTTTGTATAATGAAGGGAATTTTGGTGATCCATTGTCACTCTATTTGCGAGCTTTATGCTGCGAAGGTACTTGTTTGATTGACAGTACTATAACTTTTTGAAAAAATTACTGATAACTTTACTAAGACATGAGTTTTAGATGCATGGTAATTGTATTGAAATTAAAACTTCATAAAATAACCTCATCATACATTTTTCCTTGAGCTTTGTGAATTTTTATTCTTGCTCATGTTTTACAGAAATTTTTATTTACTTAGCTATTCTTCAATTCCTTTATAAATTACCTTAGTCATCCTGCAGAAAATGTCTTAATCTTATTTATGGGAATCTAATGTTTAGTGTTTACTGATATCTTCATCTAATGCTCCATGTGGTTACACGAAAATAACTTGTTTGCAGAAAAACATTTCATGGGAGAAACAGTTTCAAGTAAAATAGATTATTTTCTATTGTTTTGATGTGATGCAAAAATATGCCAAAATATTTTTTTGCCTTTGACACAGAGGGGAAGACATTTTCCTTTTCCCCTAGTTGGGTTGGTTGGGCGAACTGGTTAGTTAGGCTAGTTGAGTGGAGTAGGTTAGATGCTTGTCCTGGCTAACCTTGATAGACCGGCCTACCTGCCCAGACTGATTCGCACACTGCACAGAACCAACCAATTTGTGCAAGCGCCCAACCTGCTTGGCTTGATATGACCACTCAACTCACCCAGCTTGTCAAACCCGACAAGATTGTGGCTCACAGGCCTTCAAGACCGAACAAGGCCACCTACTGTGATTGGATTGTTCGACACAACCTGGTCTGATGGACCACCCAACCCACCAGACCACTTATCCAGCTAAACGCTATTAATTTGATAGACTGCTCATCCTGCCCTACCCTACTGGATCAACCTGACTGACACAACTTATTGGACTGCCGACTCACTCAGCTTGCCTGAATCAACTTGACTGGCTAGTTCACCCGAACCAACTAGATTGATTGGCTCACCTAGCTCGACTGACTTGATTGGCTTGCTTGCTTTGCTCGGTGAAACCAAATTGATTAAACTGAATAATCTGATCACCTTAATCAGCTTGTCTAACCCAACTGGATCAATTGACTTAATCAGCCTGTTGATCCCATTGCATGCTTAGTTGCCCGACATGTGTGACTTGTCTAACTCAACCTGCTTGACATACCTAACTTGTCAGTTTGTTAGACTGCTTGGATATGGAGGGCAAAGAGGAGTTTATTGATAAAAAATATGCAAAATATTTTCCTGGAGAATATTTTTTTATGAATCAAATAGAGCTTAAATATAATTTTTTTGAGATATGAAGTATTTGTAGGTGATATAACATTGGTACATGCAGGTGTGCTTTCTTTTAGGGGAGGGAAAGTGCAGGTGAGACAAATAAGGTTAGGAAAATAAGTTTGTAGGGAAAGAAGGAAATTGATCCCCTTTCAGCTTTCTCTGGAGTTTAAGAAACCAGGAAAGAAAGTTTCCCACCTTTTGTTTAGATGGAAAGAAAATTACGAAGATAATTCTAGCTTGATTTTTGAGAAACAAAATAGATAATGAAAAATATTACTTTTAATTTTCTTCGATGAAGATAGCTAGCATTGTGTTATTGCTGCTCTCTGCTCAATTTGTGCTGAAGCATTGCAGGTGCAAGAGTTACCCTGCTGTTTCTAGAAAAGGGGTAGAGATATGGGTCCTACCCTTCCTTTACCCAGGGCTATTTCCTTTCCAGATGTTTCTGCTAGGAAACAGAACCTTGGGGTTTTAAATCTTAACTGGCAATAGTTGTATAAATTGTATAATCACTTTGCTAACTCATGGCAATTGCCATCTACTGAACTTTTGGTGGTTGTTAATTTTATGGCTTGATGATTTATCATGCAATGTTTTATTGATAATCATCTTTTTTTATTGTGCCAGGCGAACTTCAAAAAGCATTCAAAATAAGCCAGTGATTTTTTAGTTATATGTCCTAAATCTCTGAACACTAGATTTTGTTTGGTAATTTGTTGAGAATTTTTTTTTATTGGTTTATCTGAGTATGATGTGTCCCAAGGGCTGATGGGTCACAGCAATTTCCTTCTGGTTGCTTATTGTTTTACTTGCATTGATCTTTCTCTGACATTATTTACATAAGGCAATAATTTCAATCAGATTTTCTTCATTGACATGGAGATTATGACCACCCATATTTAGTTACTTGGATAACCAGGACGAGCTGTTGAGCTGTTGGAGGCTTTAGAAGCAATGGCTAAAGATAATCAACCTATTGCACCACGGGCTATGATTGTGAGCAGAAAATATCGTACACTTGTGAGCTCCTGGATAGAACCATTGCAAGAAGAAGCAGATGTGGGTTTTGAAATTGATTATATAGCCCGGTACTGTCCTCATTTTTTATTGTGGATATTGTTTTAGGTAGTAGCACAATAATCTGTCAATTTTAGTCACAATGGAATGAAAAATATATTTACCCTCAGTTTTTCATAAAGGTTTGTTGTTTCATTGTGTAAATTATGACATTATATCTAATTTGTAGAAACTTTGATGTATTGAGTTTCATAATACAAACTCTATAGTTATAACTTGATTAGTTGGCCAGACTGTTATTGAGGATAAATTTGTAAAGTTCATAGTTAGAACATATACCACACACAAGAATACGAAAGGATAACATGGAAAATGCCCTTGATGGATAAAAAGTAAAAGAACCATGGGAGAAGACATGATCCATTAATCAAATGGGAGAGGGCATATCCTAGTTTTCTGCCAGTCATCTAGAATAAGAAGAAAACCTTAAATATGTTGTAATATTTGAAGCAAAAAAAATATCTAGACATATATTGTTGTTGGTGATCTTGGAAATGTAACCCATTAATTGGTCGACAATCAACAACATAATGAGATGATGGTTTCTTTTCTATCCATGCTATCTTTTGTGGGTAAAATTCTAAAGGAATGATGGAGACCTGCTCAACAAATAATCATTCCATTGACTACTCTTTGGAGTTTCTAAGGTAAGTGTTTTTTTCTTAGCATGCAATCTTATCTTCTCCATAATGATTTTGTTCCTCCTCTCAGAAACAATAGTGTTATCATCTGTCCAACAGTGTAGTGAGAGGCTCTAACAATTCACGTCAATTTTCGTGGCTATTAACTATGCCTTGAAGTCACATGGGGGTGTACTCATGCTATTTTTCTCATGCTATGAGAACATAGCCATTTCAATTTCTCTTGATCCTAGCTTGAAAATTTAAAGAAATCAAACACTTGGATTTTGCATTTCAGGAAATCTGCTCATGTCTTTATAGAAATGTCATCTATAAATTGACAATAGATTGTAGGACGACACACAAGACTTCTTAAACAATTTATATGTATTTGAATAACTCTAACTTAAGCTCCTTCCTCTCAACTCTAATTTCAAAGGCACTTTGGTTTATTCCAGAGATTACAATAATCAGAGGGTTTCAATTTTTTATTTTGGATATAGTGGACTGACTAGGCAACCGATCAAAGATCCTCTTAATCATATGAACTAGTAATTTGTGCCCCTGTTTAGGTGAATCCTCAAATCACCTTTAAATGAGATTCATACAAGTCCGCACAAGAGATGAGCACAACCACATAACAGATCCCACAGTTTGTGAATTGTTGATTGTGGAACTATCATTGTTTGGATTTGGGGATTTGAGGATGCTCTCTAATGATCTCCAAGTGTTTCAATGTAGAGTTTCATCACAATATTACATGGACAATGAACTTGTATCATATTTTGAGCCCCTGTTCACTCATATTGAGTTCCTTGTTATCTACAGATATGTTGCAGAAGGTGGGCTTACAGGAGAACGCAAGCGGTGGGTACCACGAAGGGGAAAAGCACCTTTAGATCCAGATGCCCTTGGTTTTGCCTATTCAAACCCGAAAGAAACATCTTTCAAACAGTGTTGTCTTGAGGAGTGGAAGATCTACCACCGCAAGCTCCTGAGAACCTTAAAAAATGAAGGACCTTCCATATTAGGTGATGCTTCAGAAGCTGATTATATTAGAGTGGAGGAGAGATTAAGGAAAATAATAAAAGGGCCTAACCAAAATGCTTTGAAACCAAAGGCTGCGAGTAAAATGATAGTCTCAGAACTAAAGGAAGAGCTAGATGCACAAGGTCTGCCTATAGATGGAACTAGACAGGTACTCTACCAAAGAGTGCAGAAGGCAAGAAGAATAAACCGTTCACGTGGCCGTCCACTTTGGGTGCCACCTGTGGAGGAGGAGGAAGAAGAGGCAAGCAATATTTCCTTGTTTTTTTTTTTGTAGAAAATTCCTATCATCATGTGAAACAAATCTATAAAATTCTGCTTTTTGTCTAGTACTTGTCATCTGTCATTTCTTTTCAAGAGCATATCTCTTGGTTCACACTTCATATGCCCTTTTCCTCATATGGATAAAATGAAGTAGAGTATGATTGGATTAACATGGTTTTTCTATTCATTTCAGGCTGATGAGGAAGTGGATGAACTGATAGCGCGTATTAAACTTCATGATGGAGATACAGAATACTGGAAGCGCCGTTTTCTTGGTGAAAGTTTGACCAATGTGCACGAGAAGGATAATTTATCAGATTCTGAAATTCTTGATGCAACAGATGATATAGATCCTCTGGAGGATGGGACAAAAGAAGCAGAAGAAGATGAGGTAGACGAAGAGGAAGTTGTTGAACAAACAGAAAATCAAGAAGGTGATATAACTAAAGAAAAAGAAGTTGAGAGAGCCAAACCTCCTCAAATGATTGGTGTTCAATTGTTAAAGGATTCAGGAGAAACTTCTTCAGCAAAGAAATCAAGGAGGAGAGTTGCTCGAGCATCTATAGAGGTTTGCCATTATATATGTATGAGTCTTTCATCATTGTACATGTTTCAATACACACACTCAAACATATACTATACCTTCTCGGTTTGTCATTGGCATCATCCATATACACTCACAGATATGTATGGTTTCTTAGATATTTTGCTTCTTTCTATCATGCAAAGTTGATATGACTTTTCCGCAAGCGCACGGTTTATCGTCAAGTAATAAAAATATCGATCCCACAGAGACTGACGCAAG
>JBBPFQ010881890.1:0-11917 GCA_037974815.1 Kaempferia elegans
ATTCTCCATGACAACGACTCTTCAATGGCCATCGGATCAAGTTTTATCCACTTCCGGGCGCCTGGAATGTGCTAACGTGGTACTCCCGTAATGGCGCCCGACAAAACCCACCCAGTGTGCCTGGGTGGTCCGGGCTAGTCAACTCGGTTGACTCCGATTGGCTCCGTTCGCTTGGGTGATATCGAACATCCGGAATATGGCTCGCTCATCCGAACCTATTTTCCATCCTTCTCAATCGAACTTCCTCCTTGGCTTCTCGTCCCTCGGACCGTCGCGCGCGTCCTTCTCACTCCGCCAGTGTACTCTTCCGCATATTCTCTTCCCTCGAATGCGCTGAGCTCATTGACTCCCTCCCTGCGCCATCCTTCTCATCCGCCGCGTCTTTTGCTCAACTTCTTGCATTCCTAAGCTCCTGCACACTTAGACACAAGGTTAGAACATGACATGACATAATCTAACTTGGTTGATCCCATCAAAACCAACTTGGGGCACCAACAAGACGAGTCTGCATGCATGAGAGAGAGAGAAGAGAGATTACAAAATTTGATCGAACGCCGCGTTAGGTGGCCACATCAGCAGTCGCTCACGCACGCCCATATAAGGTGTGCTGGATAAAATTTCTGTGTGTATTTATATAAGAGAGGGAGTCATACACACCAATCTGTAAATACATGAAATTATGAGGGTGTATTTGTAATATTTCTTCCTGATTAATACATATATAGGTAGAAGGGGCTACCTAGGATAGTGTGTGTGATATAATATTTCCCCCTACAACACTACTGTATTGAATTTGAACTCAACAAATTGGAATCAAAACATAACACATTATAAAAGAACAAAATGATGAATATTCTATTAAATGATAGAAGTAAACAGACAAGAGGGTGGAATCTAGAGCGAATGATGCAGAATATAAAATTTTTTATTGCATGGAGACAGTCAATGATGATGAAGATGGAGCTGACATCGAACAGTAATTGAAAATAACAATTTTTGTCACATTAAGACTTGGTTGACAATAGGGTGAAAGCAATTGTGAACAAGAAACTATGTTGTTTGGTCTTTCATCTGCTCATTGCACCTGTCAAAATCTTGGTATTCTGGCAATGCCACTTCGAGTCAAACACTTACAGTTGTCCATAAGTTTAGAATACTCTTACTTGAGTTAAACAACATCGCCAGATGGTCTTGTTACATTAAAGTCTTCTAAATTTTTAATGTTGTGTCATTGTCTCCCTCTCTTCAATCACATCAATACCATGGAGACTTGGAGTTGATGATTAATTGCTTATAATTAGAAGTTGTTATACTTGCTTCTCCATTTCATTTAAATTCTGAATGCAATGAAAATGTTTACTACATTTTTATCAAGACAGATATTGAGCTGTATTTTTTCTTTGAATTATGGCCAACATATTCTGCTTATTCTATCGTGTGATGACATATATTATATTGTTTTTGTAGATCTTTAGGATATAGAAATTAGAAAATATCAGATATCTTCTGAAAGGAGCCTCAAGTTTGACAACCTTGGTTGTATTTGTGTTTTTCAGACATTTTCTATAAATAGAGGGTCAACTATGTTGCTCATGTCTTCTCTCATAGTTTATCTAAATTTGCTGTTTTCAATTGGAAGTATCACTTTCCTAGTTTCATGTGTGTATTGGCTTTGCTTGCTGCAGATGTCATCTTGGTTCACTTTTATTATCTAGCGAAGACTGGATAGCTCCTGCGAAGGCATCTAGGTGTACTGTCATTCCTACTGGAAGCTTATATCCTGTAAAGAAAGGATTTAAATTGCCGCATGAAATTCATGGTGCTGCTGCAGTTGCCTGCCATTCCTTGTGTTCTACCAATCCAAAATTTTCTTTTCCTACTTGCGATGATTGCCTTATGCATGGAGCTAGAAGTTTGCCTTTACTACAAAGGTAATTTTTTCTTTCTGATTGATTGTGATCTGGAAACTAATATTAAGAGCAAAAGAAATTACAGGTTAGTTTAATTCCGGTGTATTTTTGCAGATGGTTACATCAAGAACCTTGGAACCAAAATGCTCGCTATTTGCTTATTCTTAATCTAATGCAGAAAGCTCGTGAAGAAAAGTTTCCTCAGCAACTTTGCATTATTTTGAAACACTTGGTTTCAGATGCCATTTATAGAGAGAATCTTATAGAAAATAATCACTCTCATTCAAGGCATTTCGTCTTGCTACTGTGTGCATCAGAATTAAGTTTGCAGAGTGGTGATCCTTTAGGATGTATACGTAATGCTACTGATGCGTTAAGCCTTCTCCCAACATCCAATGATTCATTTTTTGCACACTTGCAACTGTGCCGTGCATATGCAGTGCAACAGGACCTCTCAAACCTTAGGAATAAGTATGCTAACTGTTTACAGATGAAGACACTTCATCCTATGGGGTGGTTATCGCTAAAATATCTTGCATCTAGATACGGTTTACAGAAGAATTCAGACATAATAGATGCAAATTTCTATGCATGTGCAACCACTAAAGGAAGCTCCTTTGATCACTGGATTGCTAATTTTGAATTAGTTAGTGCTCAATGTTATATGTGGGATCAGGAGTATTTGCAAGCAGAGCAAGCCTTGGCACGAGCTTGTGCCGTCAATACGAACAGCTGCCTTCTACTTTGTCATGGTATTAATCTCTACAAGTTTCAGATAATTTTTAAGTCCACTCGCATCTGCATTATGGCATATCTACTATTTTATTGGAATGCAACATTTCACATTTATCCCATCAAAAAAAGGTGTATTAACTACTAAATGCATATTTGTCTCAATTTTAGCTCAACAAATGACCATGGTTGCCATTCTTTTGTTTTGTTTCATACAAAGCTGACTTGTGAATCCTGATTTCTAATTACTGGTGCTAACACAATCTACATGTTCTTTCATGATTTAGTGCAGCTGTCAAAAATTCATTGGAGCTGTAAATTTTAGGTTTATGAAAGAGAATTATCTTGCAAGATTACTTGATATAATCGTAGATTTCATAATGGAACTTACTCTATTAAACTATTGCAAAATTTTGTTATTTGATGTGCTTGCATTACAATGGAGTAGATTTTTCTCATTTCCATATACTCAGGTTGGATTAAACATTACAACAGGTGCCATCTGTATGGAGCTTGCTAGGCGCCAGGCAGGTCCTCAGTTTGTGTCTGCTGCAATTATCAGCCTTATGAAGGCTCAGAACAATTCACCTACTCTCTTGCCCATCGTTTCATTGTTGTTGGCTCAAGCAGAAGCAAGCTTTGGCGCAAAGACCAAGTGGGAGAAGCACCTTCAACATGAATGGTTTGCTTGGCCAGAAGGTCACCTCCAATAAAAAAAATTGTGGATAGTGTTTTTTGTTTTCATATATATATATATATATATTCTCACATACATTCTTGCTCTTGCAGAAATGAGGCCAGCTGAGCTGTATTTCCAAATGCACTTGCTCGCAAAACAATCAAATACGGGCTCTATCCAAGATCCTGGCGTAGCATCGAGTCAAAGCCCCGAGAGGTGGATACAACGAGCTATACATTTGAACCCATCATGTTCAAGATACTGGAAAGTCCTTCAGAAGGTTATAGTTTCATATTGACTGCTTATTCTGAAGCCCTCCCTTTGATTGCCGGTTGACATTGCATTCTCTTCTCCCATATTCTAAACCCGATAATTACTAACTGACAAATCTCTTGTAGCTCGCCATCCCCAAGTCATTTGTCATCCCATGTATTCTTTGGGAATCTATTATTGCATGTTAGAACCCATCAAATGTCACTTCAAACTTGTATTGAAAATTTTGCTGGGCTACCATTTCTTACAATTTACATTATGGATCTCGTGTGACGTTTGAAGAACCATTTGGTACCGAACACCAACTAATCCACTGAGAAACTTCATTTAGGATTTCACGATTGTCCTTTGGCCTATATGATCAGATTGTGCCTTCTCCACATTCAAATGTTTGTCACTTACATAATGCCTGTATTTGTCCCTACTGTTATCTAAAATTGTCCGTTAGGGACTTGAATTGTTGTAATTTGGACCTCAATTCGGTGATCTCGTAGAAAAAATATTACCTTCACTGTACTTTTTATAACTTCCAAACTAGTCCATTTTAGGATTTTGAGCATGCATAAGTTGTGTTTTAAAATTATTTGATAGATAAATTAGAAGGTTATTTATTTCCCGGAGTAGTTAGGTGAAATTTAAATTTTAGATTATATTTAAAAAATGATCTACGTATATATATATTTTTTTGTTTGTTTACTTGATCGAGATACGCCATGTGTCGCGCCACAAGTCAATCAATTGTGTGTGCACGTTTCCAAATTCTTTTTTATTTGTTCATTCATATTGTTTATAGCGATGGTGAGGGCGAAAGACTTGCCACCGACAATTTCCTTTGGTTTTTGCACAACTTTGTCATCATGACCATCTTATTTAAGGAAATAATAATTGTAGACTAATAATAACGAATGTCGTGTGTGTTTGTGTTTAATTCTAAAAAATAATTGATGTGATCTAATATGGTGAATTGTCTCAATCATCAAAATTATGCAAATTATTTATCTCCTATTGTCGAACCTAATCCGACATGACTAAGCAACTAATTAAAATGACACTCAAACAGTCAATTTAAATGATGGTTGTTGAATTGGTCAAAATATTTGAGAATATTTCCTTCACCTACTATGAACCATTTCAATATTCCTCTTCCATTTTTTGAACTTGATTGAAATTAATCTAATTATTAAAATAGTTGCAATATTATTATAATAATTTTAATTAAAATTATTTGTAAAGTTTCCGTTAGTGCGGATCCGTTAGTGTGGCCCACAAGATTCCCCTTCCTAAAAATATTATAATAATATTAAAATAAATAATTTAAAAAATAAAAATAAGACACAAGGTACTTTGATATTTTTAATACAAAACACTCTTTTCATGATAATAAAAGATATTATTTTTATTAATTTGTTTTTCTCAAATCAACATCATTTATATATATTTTTTTAACATATGATTGAAAAATCAAAAAGTTCTAAAAATTAAAAAGAGATCGTGGAAATGATCCTCGCGCAAGTTGAATTTTAAAAAACGAAGTTTCAATTCTTTTCATCATGATTATCAATTAACCTTTTTTTTTTAACTAAAAAAACGCGTTTAATATCTTGTTTTAATGCTAAATGAATAAACAAACTAAATCCTTTTTCATAGATATCCATCAATGACTTTGAACCGACTAAACCTCTGCCTGCCAACGGCGCGTTATCAACTCAATCGGTGAGCTGCTGACGCAGCTATAAGCGTCACATTTTTTTTGCCTGTCGGCGGACGCCTCAAAACAAATCTACCGTTGCAAATAAAAAAAAGAAAAGTTACTTTTTTTTTTTAATAGCATCGATTAAACGTTGTTTTAATTGCACAATTAACAACAGATGCTTCGAGTTCGGGACAAGAACGCATCGCTCACTCGCCGGGCGATCGGGGGCCTGCCGGATCGGGCCGATCCATATCTGTTGGTGGTGTTTGGTGTCGCCGATCGATCGAGCCGCCTTCGTTGTTTTGGATCACAAGGCAGGTCAGACGTCGCCTTCGCAGCAGCCCTGTCGGTCGTTCTTCCGCAGTTGATCGATCCTTTTTTACTCCGCTCCGCCCTTTCCAACTCCAAAGTCATCTTTTTTTCGCCGCTCCCTTTCTGGTTTTTTACTGATCCGGTTGGCGGAGGGCAAGTGAGAGGCAAGGAATAATAAGTGGAGGTGGGATTGGGAGAAGGGCAGGTGTCGCTGCTGGCATCACATTGCTTTAGCGGAAGACAGAGAGATTTAAGTGCGAGAGAGAAGAGTGGTTTCGCCTCCTCGACTGCGCGTTCAAAGAGAGAGAAGGAACCGAGGGATTCGACCATGGTGCTCCAATGATGTCGCAGTCGGCTTGATTTGAATCAAGTAGCTGCCTTTTTTGAGTTGAAGTAAACTCTGTTGCCGACGCATGGAGGCGAGCGCGGGGCTGGTCGCTGGCTCTCACAACCGCAATGAGCTCGTCGTCATCCGCCGTGATGGGGAATCGGGGGTAATTTCTGCGTCTTCTCTTTCTTGATTAATTTCTCGGTTTCTTGCAGCAAGATCTGATTTTTTTTTTTATTCGATGATTTTGGGATTGCAGCCAAGGCCGCTGCAACAGCTGAGTGGGCAGGTCTGCCAGATCTGCGGCGACGACGTCGGCCTCACCGTCGATGGTGATCTCTTCGTCGCCTGCAACGAGTGCGCGTTCCCCATTTGCCGGACTTGCTATGAGTACGAACGCCGGGAGGGAAACCAAGTCTGCCCTCAGTGCAAAACAAGGTTCAAGCGGCTCAAAGGTAAATAAATAAAAGAAAGAAAACCAAATGAGGAAGCCCTAATTCACCTCCCTGCTTCCATTCACTAGATCAACCTGAAATTTTCTCGTTTAATTTAGCATTATATCATTCAAACACATGAAAGTTTCCTTTCACTAGATATTGTAGCACAGTAGATCCATGTGGTAATGATCATTCTTGTAATAGATTCTGCAATGGTTTTACCCCTCCTAATTCCCTTGTTGTCCATCTCTTTTCACTTCAATCTTACTTGCATCAGATTGTTGGATTCATAGCATTTGTGCTTGCAGGGTGCCCGCGTGTGCCTGGTGACGAGGAAGAGGATGATGTTGATGATCTCGAACATGAGTTTGACTGGGGAGATGATCATGACTCACAATACTTGGCCGAGGCCATGCTGCACGACCGCATGAGCTACGGCCGACATGGTGACATAAATTACCCTCATGTGGCTCCTCGTATGCCCCAAGTCCCTCTTCTCACCAATGGAGAGATGGTATCACCGAATCACACAATACCGTTCATTATTTTTGGACTCAGTAGTGCAATTCAGTTCTGGTTAACAATTTCCTACTTTGATTCTACAGGTTGATGACATTCCTCCAGAGCAGCATGCTCTTGTTCCTTCTTTCATGGGTGGTGGAGGGAAAAGGATTCATCCTCTTCCCTTTCCCGATCACAATGTTCCAGGTATTTGCATTACCTCTGTGATCTACACCTTATCTAAACTGAACTAGCATGATATTCTTGTATAATTTTTGATTGATAACAAAGCACTTTCTTCACAGTGCAACCTAGATCCATGGACCCTTCAAAGGATCTTGCTGCTTATGGATATGGGAGTGTGGCATGGAAGGAGCGGATGGAGAGCTGGAAGCAAAAGCAAGAGAAATTTCAGATGGCCAGGAGCAATGGCGGTGATAAAGGCTGGGATAATAATAATGATGAATCTGATTTACCATTGTAAGCCCCAGCACTAGTTAAATTTCTAAAACTTTTGAGAATCGTGTTATAATTACTTCTGATAATTGTTTGATCCACTTTTCCATTTTCATGTGTGTTTATTCTGAAATTCAATTTGACTTTCAACTTATCTCTGTAGAATGGATGAAGCTAGGCAACCATTGTCAAGAAAGCTACCGATCCCTTCTAGCAAAATAAACCCATACAGAATGATCATCTTAATTCGACTTGTAGTTGCTGGGTTTTTCTTCCATTATCGAATTACCAACCCTGCAAAAGATGCATATCCATTGTGGCTGATATCAGTCATCTGCGAAATCTGGTTTGCCTTGTCTTGGATTCTCGATCAGTTTCCCAAGTGGCTTCCAATAGAGAGGGAAACTTATCTTGATAGGTTGTCCTTGAGGTAATTGATGCTGTCACCGTGAAATCTCATTGTTCACTTAGTCAATGTCTTCCTAATTGTTCATTCATGTTCTTAGATATGAAAAAGAAGGGCAACCTTCTCAATTGGCTCCAATGGACATATTTGTGAGTACAGTTGACCCAATGAAGGAACCCCCTTTAATCACTGCAAATACTGTTCTCTCGATCCTTGCTGTGGACTATCCAGTGGAAAAAGTATCCTGCTATGTCTCAGATGATGGTGCTGCTATGCTGACATTTGAAGCATTGTCTGAAACATCTGAGTTTGCAAAGAAATGGGTTCCATTTTGCAAGAAATTCAATATAGAGCCCCGTGCACCCGAGTGGTATTTTCAGCAGAAGATAGATTATCTGAAGGATAAGGTTCATCCTTCATTTGTAAAGGAAAGAAGAGCAATGAAGGTACAAAATAGTAATTACTATCAGTGGTGTAGTATGCATTCAATTTGTGTTCCTTAAATTGCTTCTGCTTTCAGAGAGAATACGAGGAATTTAAGGTACGAATAAATGGCCTCGTCGCAAAAGCACAAAAGGTACCTGAAGAAGGGTGGACAATGCAGGATGGAACACTGTGGCCTGGAAATAACGTCCGTGATCATCCAGGCATGATTCAGGTAAATCTTGTGCTTTCTTTCTTCATTTCTTTTTGCCTGGAAGCATGCATTGTTTTGCCAATTCAATTTCCCTTATATTGCTGGCATCTATATAACTTTTAGGTCTTCTTGGGGCAAAGCGGTGGGCATGATGTTGATGGGAATGAACTTCCACGCTTGGTTTATGTCTCAAGAGAAAAGAGACCTGGTTTCAATCATCATAAAAAGGCTGGAGCCATGAATGCTTTGGTGAGCAATTGTTCTTTATGAGTATCTTCCTGAATATCAAAATAGCTGCAGGTTTGCTCACTTTCCTGTAATGTATTTGGCAGGTCCGAGTCTCCGCTGTACTTACAAATGCACCTTATCTGCTGAATGTCGATTGTGATCATTACTTCAACAACAGCAAGGCAATACGAGAGGCAATGTGTTTTATGATGGATCCCCTTGTAGGAAAGAGAGTATGCTATGTGCAGTTTCCTCAGAGGTTCGATGGTATTGATCGACATGATCGATATGCTAATCGGAACATTGTGTTTTTTGATGTAAGTGTTAACTTGTGATATCTGTTACATATCCAACTAAAAGTTTATGCATTTGCATGGTTTGAGAACTAAAACAAAGACATGATGCAGATCAATATGAAAGGTTTGGATGGGATTCAAGGACCTATTTATGTCGGCACTGGATGTGCTTTCAGAAGACAAGCGTTATATGGAACTGATGCTCCGAAGAAAAAGAAACCCCCAAATAGGACTTGCAATTGCTGGCCTAAATGGTGCTGCTGTTTTTGCTGCTGCACTGGTAGCAGGAAGAAGGCAACAAAAAGTAAGCAGGAAAAGAAAAGGTCTGGTTCTAAAAGTATTGAGATTGCAGGATCAGCATATACTCTCGAAGGCATCGAAGAAGGAGTTAGAAGTATGTCTGTGCAATCAAAATTTTTTGAATACTTCATATCGTACTTTTGCATTTAACAATCTTTTAGTATATTTTATGGTATCTCCTAGTTCTGGTAACCATATAGGAGATAATGCAGTTCTTGAAGAACATATCTAGTCTATTTACTCATTCTCTACTTTTCATTATTCTCCTTGAATGTCTTTTAGTAGAAGATTTACAATGAATAGGTCACATCATACAACTGAATAGATACAGGGCAATTATTCAAGTGTTCTTAATATATATTGTAATGTTGTCGTCTTGTTAAAGGAAGCTATTCATGTTATTAGCTGTGGCTACGAAGACAAGACAGACTGGGGAAAAGAGGTGCTTCATCTTATCTCTAAAGTTTTTCTAGTTTACAGTCAGGACACTTTCATAATTTTCTATGTTTTCTACTTGCTGCAGATTGGGTGGATCTACGGTTCTGTTACTGAAGATATATTGACTGGTTTCAAGATGCATTGCCATGGGTGGAGGTCTATCTATTGTGTGCCGTCAAGAACTGCATTCAAAGGTTCTGCACCTCTTAATCTTTCGGACCGTCTTCACCAGGTTCTTAGGTGGGCACTTGGTTCTGTCGAAATTTTCTTGAGCAAGCACTGCCCTCTATGGTATGGATATGGAGGCGGGCTTAAATGGTTGGAAAGGATGTCATATATCAATGCTACCATCTACCCCTGGACATCAATTCCTCTTTTGGCATATTGTACCTTGCCTGCTGTTTGCTTGCTCACTGGAAAATTTATCACCCCAGAGGTAAACTCCCCAGCCCTTTTTCCTATTTACGTGTGATTCTATTCTTTATTTGTTTACTGAGGCTTAGCAACGATATAGCCCTGCTTATGCTAATTATAGATATAGCTGACTCTATTTAGTTGGATAAAAGCTTTGGTGGTTGTTATTTACCATGACTTATACTTGTGTGTTCTAAATTGCAGCTCTCTAATGTAGCAAGTCTTTGGTTCTTGTCACTTTTCATTTGTATCTTCGCGACGAGCATCCTTGAAATGAGATGGAGTGGCGTTGCTATTGATGACTGGTGGAGAAATGAGCAGTTTTGGGTTATTGGAGGCGTTTCCGCGCATCTGTTTGCTGTGTTTCAGGGACTTCTAAAGGTTCTCGCTGGTATAGACACCAATTTCACTGTGACTTCAAAGGCTGGTGATGATGAAGAATTCTCCGAGTTATACACGTTCAAGTGGACCACATTGCTCATCCCTCCCACAACATTGCTCATTGTGAACTTCATCGGTGTCGTAGCCGGTGTCTCTAACGCGATAAACAATGGATATGAATCTTGGGGGCCTTTGTTCGGGAAACTCTTTTTCTCCTTCTGGGTGATCGTGCACCTTTATCCTTTCCTCAAAGGTCTCGTCGGGCGCCAAAACAGGACACCAACAATTGTCATTGTCTGGTCTATTCTCCTTGCATCGATCTTCTCATTGCTCTGGGTACGAATCGATCCATTCTTGCCAAAATCAGATGGCCCTCTTTTGGAGGAATGTGGATTAGACTGCAACTGAGTAGGAGAGTCCCTATCAGAATGTTCTTGGAGTACAGCTCTCTTGTCACCCATTGTATCACACAGGATTTTACACAACATTCGCACCCATGCACAACACAGGTTTCACTTATGATAGGAAGACAGTGTGCTAGTGTTTCCCCCTTTGTTCTCTATTCTACTAGCTCCGACTCGTACCATAGAATCAGCAAGCTGCTTGTTTGTGCAAGAACAGCATGCAGCTGCAAGTTTAGCTCTTCAGAATTAGTAATCGGAAGATGAATGGCAAGAGATGGTTCATGTTGTTCAAGCTTTGTTTCAGTTGCTCTGTACATTGATTCTTCGCAATAAGAGCAAGCCTTCGTCGATGCACACGTGGTGAAGGGGGCTCATCAGACATTCTGTTGGTTGGTTTCCCCTTTGTGGGATTATGTATATCTAGATATAAAAAGAGAAAGTTTCACAGTATGTATTTTATTTAGTCGCACATCATCATCTGTACGACTGTACTATCTCAATGAAACTTGTGTAGCTGTATGTTAAAAGCCTACACCCCATGAACTATGGCTGTGTTTGTGCTTCAGCCTTGTGTTTGATCATTCACCAAACGTATTTAAAGACTGATAATGATTTGTAATTTAATCGGTAGTGCTCTTGTGTTAGCCTAACCCTCTTTAAGGGGAAGCAAGGATAAGGGAAGCAACTGAATGTACGATCGTAAATGAGTGAAGTGAGTCAAATTTTATAGTGTTTAAATTTATTTGATAAGGCAATTGAATCAAATTAAACCATCAATTTGTTAGAACCTTTAGTGATATTTTGATGTGTTGTCAAATAAATTTAAGTTAGGTTTTTGTGGTATTTTAATATGTATCTCTAAGTGTACAAGGACTTACAAGAACATACCTGCATGCGGAGAAGAACTTTGGCAAAAGACACAAGCAAGCGAGAATGATGACATGGAAAAGGAGCCAACGGGCTCGGTGCATCTGAGGTACGAGGAGTTGCTGAAGAGTACTCCGACGGAGTGAGAATGACACAGGAGTGAGTTGTAAGAGCTTGGTGCACTCATATGGTGAGAAATCGGAAGACTGCGCAAGGCGACCGAGG
>JBBPFQ010881994.1:0-11916 GCA_037974815.1 Kaempferia elegans
ATCAACAAAAATAGTTAATAGATTTTGGAAAAAGAAAATTTTCTCATATATATGTATATATATTGGATCCTCCATCTGGTTCGGGTAGAATTGTCATCCCCAATCACGGATGACTGGATATAAGGCAAGGAGAACCCTAAACTCAGATTCCGGGTGTTACGGTTGGGATTTGATTGGAGCATATTCAATCAAATATGGTAATTGATTAAGCTAAGCTGAATCGAGTGGGATGGATTCTTAATCGATTGGGAGCTTCACAGAGTCAAAGTCGTGAGGACGAGTGCTAAATTGATTGGCCCAATCGATTCAGCCCTTGCCAATAGATTGGGCAGTTGTTTATCACGAAAAGATGGAATCGATTAAGGCAATCAATTATGGATTGTGCTGATTGATTAATGCTTTTCACGAGCGAACAATAGTCTTCGAAATCGATTGGGCAATCGATTAAGACCTTCTGAATCGATTGAGATGACTCACAAATCGATTAAGAGTTCAAAAAGAGCCTCTGCAGGTGTTCAAATAGTCGGATGACGTGGCAATCGATTGGGGAAAAGCTGAATCGATTGGGAGGCATCAAGTGAACCCTAGAAAAGGGTTTTCGCTAAGGTTTAAATGCAACACTCACATACATCGTTCATGCTAGTTCTTGGGTGTTTTGGAGAAGAAGTGCTGCCGTATTTTCCACCACCAAGAGGCAAATCCAAAGCAAGAAAAGAGTAAGCAAACAAGGTTATTTGTTGTAATTGTTCTCAATTTCTTGTGTAACCTAGTTTACGATTTCTTGTTGCATTTCTTGTATTCGAGATTTGTATAAGACTTTTGTACAAGGCTTCTTCGCCTTCGGGAAGGAGGTTTCATAGTGCATTATGAGTATGAGGAACAAACCATTTGATTAGTCACCTCAAGGAGGTGGATACCAAGTAAATCAAAGGCGTTAGTGATTGCTTGAAGTTTCCATTGCAACAAATCATTAACGAAGCGAACGGAGCTATTAATCCCCCCTAGCTCTCAAGTGTTCTAACAAGTGGTATTAGAGCGAGGTTGCTCTTATCTGGACTAATCATCGAAGAGAGCAACGAGCTTGGGGAAGAAGTTGAAGCTTAAAGCCTTAATTTCAACAAATCAAGGACTTATCATTGAAGGAGCTCAAGTTCAAAATGGAGTTTAGAGATGGGTTCGGGTACGACATCCGAGCACCTCCACCATTCAGAATTAGATGGTTTGATATTTGAAAATCAATGGTCGAAAATTTCTTCGTGATGGACATAAAGCAATGATTTGCTCTAATGGAGGGTTTTGAAGCTTCAAAATGTTCAAAGAGTAAATGGAACGAGGAGCAAATCAAGAGATGCGCGTCCAATGACAAGGTAACCAAATTATTGGTTAATTTATTGTCAAATACCATCTTGTGCAAAATTAGAGAATATCAAGATGCCAAGGAGCTATGGAGCAAATTGGCAAAGCTTCATGAAGATCCATCCTCAACGAAATGCAACGACAAAGGCAAAGAGGGAAACCCTTTGTTTCATATGCATGAGGATTCGGAGGTTGAGAGGTGGCTCAACATCTGAGAATGAAGTTGAAGAGACATTCACCTCAAGGATTTGGGGGGGGGGGGGGGGGGGGGGAGCGCGTAATTCATTGACACTGGAACAAGAAAAAGCCTCTACTTCTGAGTCAAATGAAGAAGAATGTGCCTCCTCTACAAGTAAAGTTATAAAAATTTCAATTTGTAAGAATAATGATCATATCATTTGCTTTGAGTATAGGGAGAATGGACACCATAGGAGTAAATGTCTAAAATTGGCAAAAAGAAGGGTCAAGTGACACCCAAGATCAAAGAAAAATCAAAGGATGTCGGACCCATGATATAAAAGGGCAAGGAGCATATTGTGCATTTCTTGTGCAACCAAAAGGGGCACTACTGGAATCAATGGCAAGGGGGAAGGATCAAAGAAAAGTCAAGAGAGGAAGCTCAAGTCAAAGGGAGCTTCCAAGGGCAAAACTAAGGTACCATTAGTTAATGGTACTTATTTAAATCATGATAAAAAGCATGTTAGAAATAATTTGTATCATTTTAAAAGTATGAAAAACCTAGGGAAAATTATAAATCATTTCATGTAAGAACTACCCTTACCTAAGGATAGGAAGGTAGAAAATGATTTAGGCAAGAAATCTAAAGAAATTAGATATGTGCCTAGAAAGAAAAATGTCCAAGACAAAAAATAGAAAATCAAAAGTTGAGGATTTAAGAATAGAAAATCAAGTTTTGAGGTCAAGACTTGAGAAATTAGAAAAACCCCTAAAAAGAATGGAAAACTTGTTTAAAGGGTCAAAAAGCAAAATCTAGGTTTAGGAGAGCTAGAGCCATCCAAGAGAAAGAAGGGTTCGGGATACATACCTAAGTCCAAGGAAAAGGTAGCCACATATCATAAAGTTTCATATGACTATGGGACTAACCCTAGGTCTAAGAGTTAATCCAAGATTAAAGGAAGTTATTCCCAGAGTTGACCTTGAGGAGACTAGTATGAGTAAGACTTCTAAGAAACCTAGGAGAGTCATTAGGAAGGTATCAAGGGAAGTTATCCCTAATAAATACCTAAAACACCCAAGGAGCACCAATAGTTTTTGGGTTTCTACTGTAAGTCCCCGGGTTGGTTTTGATGTGGTTAACCGGGTCAAGTTAGGCTCTGCGTATTTGATACCTTGTGTCTAAGTGTGAAAAGACTTAAGAACACAAGAAGTTGAGCGGAAGACGCAGCTAACGAGAAGGATGACACGGGAAAGGAGTCGACAGTCTCAGTGCATCCGAGGGACGATGTGCTGCTGAAGAGTATGTTGGTGATCAGATAGCCGGCTAGAAGGGGTTGAATAACGGACTCCCCAATTCGAGTTCTTCATACGAGATTAGTTACGCAAGCAGAAATACAAGAACTTAAACAAAAGAAAGAATAATCAAACCGCTAACAATGTTGTTTACATGGTTTGGAGATTGCTTGCTCCTACTCCACAGCTTGTCCTTGAGGTGGACGAACCCTTATCTTTCGGTGGATTAGTCCTCGACAATCTCCGGCTAAGTTTTGCTTCTTCTCCGAGAAGCAAACCTCTCATAAGAATTCTCTTCCTCTTACAAGTAGATGAATGAGATTAGGAGGAAGAGAAGGGCTTGAAAGCTTGGGCAATATCTCAGAGAATATCACTAGGAGCACTAGCTCTCTCATATCCCAAGCTCTTCTTAAATAGAAGGAGAGAATTGAACATAAAGTCAATTCATCCCCGACACCAGTCGACTGGCAAACCCATCAGTCGACTGGTGTGACCGTTGGCTACTCACAATGGCTCTCCACAGAATCCGCGATTCTACTAACGGCTACTTACTAGTCGACTGGACAAGCGACTGCCCTTCATAGCCGTTGAGCACATAACCTTCTATGCGTTTCTGAATTCAGTACCAGTCGACTAATCTTTGTGTCAGTCGACCAGCGCATTACAATCTATTATACTCATTCTCACCGGAGTCACCCTTTGAAGCCCTCTTCCTTGGCCTTCGCCCCTCATATGCACTTGAGTCGCGACTTCTCTCTGTGACATCCTTCACATTGCCTTGAAGTCACTTCCCTCGGCTCTACTATGTTGCTCCTCGTCTGGCGGTCCCTCGGACGCACCATCCTTCACCGACCAGGGATCCGAACCCTTGGATGAGATTCACCACACTGACCACACCAAGTCTCTCATGCGTTTCTCCAAGTCCTGCACGTAAACACATATCAAAGCAATATGCAAACCTAACTTAAACCTTTTGACACATACATCAAAACTGTGATTGCCTCTACAGAGTACACTGGCTAAGCGAGAAGGACGCGTGTGGCGGTCTGAGGGACGAGAAGCCGGAGCGGAAGCCTGCTCGAGGAGAAGGTCAGAGTTGGGTTCGGGCGAGCTCAACTCCGGATGACCAGAGAGCATCACCCAAGCGAGCGTGATTGAAGAAGATTAACTTAGAGGTTGCCAATCTTGAATGAAGGCGCCTCCAAGCATTTTGGAGGCACCTCGAGCATCTGTAGTGGAGTTGCTGCTCTCGGGACATGAGGCGCCCTCGCGCCTTTGCATGGGAGGTGCCCTCAAGCTGACTGGAGGCGCCCTCAAGCTGATTGAAGGCGCCTCCAGTAGCCGTTAACGGAAGATAAAATTTTATGTTCCATGGATATAACTTATCTTCTTGGAAGTGCCTCCCATCGACGAAAACTTATCTCCATGAGGCTATAAAAAGTTCCCTGGTGCTAGTAATGTAATACATTGAAACAACAACTTCTGTATTTAATTCCTAGCTATTTTCTGAGCTTTTCAAAGAGTGTAAGAGTCTTCTTTGCCTACAACGAAGGAGATATTTTAGTTCGTTCAACTGCCTTAGATTAACAGCCACACCTAGGTTGTAACCAAGTAAAACACAAGGGCTTTCTTACTTATTGTTTTTAAGTTGTTATTCTTTTTATATTATTTGTGCTTAAATAATTGTGTCCTTGCTAAGCTCAAAAGTAAGAGATTGTGCTAACTAGAATTTCAAGGCTATTCACCCCCTTCTAACCGGCCGCCAAGGGTCCTACACCTAAGAGTGTGTTCTCTACACGCTAGATGAGTTTAGAGTGTGTTAACTATAATTGAAGGGTAGTTAACCCAACCATGGGAGGTTGACACTTTAGGGAATTTTCAAGGTATTGTGAAATCTTGAAAATGAAGAGTTGATGTCTACTCTTGAAGAGTACAAGTGTGCTAATTAAATTTTTTAAAGTATTGGCTTAATCAAATTGGCAACTAGGATAGAAGTCAAAGAAATGCCAAGTTGAGATTTTAGCTTTTTCTAAGGAATTAAGAGCAAAATTTAAGTTAATTTTTGGCATAGCGATTAGTTAAAGATACCTAGATAAAAAGTCTAGGATATTTTCTTTATGCTAAAATTATTATGATTGTGTGCTCGTCACATGCCATAACATCATATTGTATATTCATATTTTTATGACATTTGATACATGTCATGTCATATATGTATCATTATTTATGATAGTTTGTCTTTTGAAAGTATGCATTTGATGTATGCTATGATCGTTATCATGCATTGCTTAAATCTCTTGTAATTAAGGACAATGACATCAATTGACATTCTAGGTTGGATGATTAAAGTTTAAATGCCTAGATAAAATGCATGATCCTTTAGTTTAGGGAGAATTTAATTTACATCTCACAAAAATCATAAGGTTGACTTAGTGGGATGTTAGAACAATGAACAAAACTCAAGGTGTTGATTTAGTGCATCTTTTTGAGTTTTAAATTTACCAAAACACATAGATGATGTGAAGTCCAATCATGGGGAAAGCAAGTATACAAGCCATGTGCATTTAGCCGTTGAAAATTTATTTTGAAAAATATTTCAAAATCATTTTGGAAAACCACGATGAAATCTATCTTTTAATAGGGATAATAATTAATTAGTTAGATACAAAATAGAATGAAACATTAATATTTTTAATGATTTTCAATTTTGTATCAATCTTTGAAAAAGAGAATTATTTTCTACGTAGAGTTTCATGGTTTTTGGAATTTTGTAGAATTATTTGTGTATTTCTGAATTTTGAGTCGAAATCAGAAACGGTAATCGATTGGACCAATCGGAAGTTCAATGGGAAGTTGACAAAGAGAAAGTCTAAGTGGGTCAAGGGTTGACTGGACACTTGGCACAAGAGAAAGTCCAAGTAAGTTCAGGGTTGATCGGACACTTGGTGGGGAAGACCCAACAGGACACGGTTGATCAGATGTTGAGCAAGGAGAACCTAAACTCGGATTTTGGGTGTTAGGGTTGGAAATCGATTAGTGAATCGATTGGCAAATCGACTGGGCAGATCCAATCAATTAGGGCAATCGATTAAGCCAAGTTGAATCTATTGGGATGGATTCTTAATCGATTGGGAGCGTCACGAGTTAAAGTCACGAGAACAGGTGCTGAATTGATTGACCCAATTGATTCAACCCTTGCCAATCAATTGGGTTAATCGATTGATTGAGCTGTGGTTTGTCGCAAAAAGATGGAATCGATTGAGACAATTGATTAAAACTTCTTAATTGATTGGATGGATCGATTAAGGCTTTTCGCGAACGAATAGTGGACTTCCAAATCGATTGGGTAATTCAAAAAGAGCCGTTATGCAGGTGTTCGAAGATGATGTGACACTCGATTGAGGAAAAACTTAATCGATTGGGTGGTGTTAAGTGAACCATAGAAAAGGGTATTTGCGAATGTTTGAAGGCAACGCTTGCATACATCGTTCATGCCGGTTCTTGGGTGCTTTGGAGAAGAAGCGCTACTGCATTTTCCACCTCCAAGAGGCAAATCCTAAGCAAGAAAAGAGCAAGCTAACAAGGTTATTTTTTGTAATCGTTCTCGATTTCTTGTGTAACCTAGTTTGTGATTTCTTATATTCGAGTTTTGTACGAGACTTCTCCGTCTCCGGGAAGGAGGTTTCATAGTGCATCTGTGAGTGTGAGGAGTGGACTCACCTCAGGAGGTAGATACCAAGTAAATCAAAGGTGTTAGCGATTGCTTCAAGTTTCTGTTGCAACAAATCATCAACGAACTGATCAGAGCTATTCACCTCCAATCTCTTAAGTGTCCTAATAAAGTAAACTTCTAACAAAATTTCCTACACTTGGAAATAGCGACACTCCTAAAATAGCACAATTACCAATTTGAGGACTTCCAAACTTTAGAGACTTATTCTCCCTAAGAGCAGATTCTACCAAAATAAAGCCTCACAAGTATAAACACTAAATAGATTTAAAATTCTCTATTTTGCATTATTCTCAGCCACTAAGGAGAATTTGTCCTTGTTGAGTGGGGAGACAAGACAACTGTGATCAAACTTTGTAAACATTGAACATAGATGCGAAGTCGACGTGCCGGAAGGTCCCTTTGTAGAAGATGACTCTAACACTCGTCAGTCCATCTTCTATGATTTGAGCATCCTTAATATTTTAGAAGATTTTCCAATGAACCAAGCACTTGTGGGTGCTTCCTTAGGAAGCTACCAGTGTCTTTGCATCTATTATGATTTCAATCAGAGGAGTTAATTGCATAATGGAAGTGTAGACATTGGAGTTATAATAGCATGACATATGGGCAAATCAACACATAAAGAAGATAATTCAAATCTCCGTTGGTATTATAAGAATCTATGTATTAAAAAATGATCCAATGTTCTATTCAGTAAATAGGTCAACAGCATAAACATTGTTACCAATGTTTTATTAAAGTACGACACAAGAAATTTTTATACAAATGATTTTGGGACTTGATTCATCACTGACGAATGTGCTTAGGTTGTTGGAATTTCAAAGATCATGGTTAACTATTCGTTTAACCCATTTCTTGTCTTAAATGAAGTTTTTTATTCATCAAAAATCATTTTAATTTGATAATACCTACTAAGCAATTCACTTTTAGAAAATTGTGGTGTCCGCTATGTTTTCTTTAATTTTCTATTTTTTGACTTTTAGTCGATGAGACATGTGAAGGTGTAAATGCTAAGTTCAAATCTTGGCGGGAGACATTGGATGTCAAAAGTTTTAGACTGAGTAGAGTAAAAATAAAATATATAGAATTTAAGTTTAGTATATAGATATATCGAGATAATTGTTAAAATAGGAGATGACAAGTTACTTGTAACAGTTTTAAGTATGGAGAATTATTTTTACAAAAGAATGGAACTATTGATAGATATGTTTTACATAGGAATATAGAATATAAAAAGGAGGGTTGAAATGGAGGAGGGTATTAAGTATTCTTTATGATTTAAGGTGCTTCTAAAGGTTAAAGGAAAGTTTCACGAAATAACGGTTAAACTTACTATGTTATATGAAGCTAAATGTTGAGCTATAAAATGAGCATACAAGCAGAAGATGAGAGTTATAGAAATGTGGATGTTAAGATGAATGTATGGACATACGAGGATGGGTAAAATAAGAAATACGAGGATTGGCAAAATAAAAAATGAGAATATTAAAGAAAAAGTCGGGGTTTCATCTATTCGGGAAAACTCTGAGAGATCTATTTAAGATGATATGTGTATATACCTAAGCGACTAATAAATGATAGTTAGGCGATATGAGAGCATGACAAATATGCATATTAATTGCGAAAGAGGGAGACCAAAGAAGTCTTGGTTAGCAATAATAAAACAATATAAAATATATTTAAATATAGATGATAATATAGTAGGGAATCGAGTCGACATAGGAAGATCCATATAACCAACTTAGTGGGATGAATGTTTAGTTGTTGTTGTCTTGTTTGCTGGAGCTTGGATATAAAGTTTTAGCCTTTGGCTTTCTGAGAACAGTTGTAGAGCAATGTAGAGGATGATTCTTAAGAGAAGTTTGAACTTTTTCAGTACCATTTAAACTGTAGTGGGCAATAAAGATAGCTGTCTAAAATTCAGTGAAAAAATTTATTGTTCATAATTGTTCTAGACAATTTACTTTAATCAATCATCAAACTTTATACACGTAAGAATGTTAGTCAGAATGGGTACACACATGACAGTATCCTAGTTTTATAGAATTTTGCAGATCAATCGTAACTTTTAACAGAATGCAACTGCTTGATGAAATTTATACAGTTGATTCAAAATATCCTTAACTGGTTATTCATGTTCTTGCATTTGTTTACTTCAATACTTGTTTCATTAGATATTATCTTCAAATCAAGCGACTTTAGTAAGAGTTGGAATATGATTAAACTTAATGTCCCAGTTTGATTGTTCTGTTTTTGGTGCAGGTTCATGTTAACAGAGCCATGTATCACATAGATGTGTTCCTCTCTTTGATGTACATAATGAAGCGGCTAACCTCTTCATGTGTGTTTTCTTTTTAAGACGGCAAACACCCTTGAGAATCTGTTAATGGTTATCGGCTGGCAGCCTCCTGTGTTCATACTCGCGACAGAAGTGCCAGTTCAAGGAAAATGGCAAGTGTTCAGAGTCGTCAATCCCTTTGTAAATATAACTCATGTTCTCCTCCCCATTAGAAAATTCCAACATCCTAAGAAAGGGCTGTTACTGAATCTTACTGGAAACTTTGTTTTTACCCTCAAGCTGCGCGAGTTTTATCTGCTATACATTTAAGTTTTTCTTCCGTAATATAGCTTCATTTGAGGAATTTATGCCTGTATATAAACTTGCTGTGCAGAAGTTGAGAAACACGGACTGCATCATTCCTGATTCATTAAAATGTTTCACAAATAGTACATATGATATCTTTATTCCACAAGTGTCATTTAATTAAGCTTGACATGCTGTCACTTTTGTAGAAACACAATTCTTGGGTATTCAACTTGAACTGCAATTATTCATCTCTTTTAGTTTTATTTTATTTTATTTTTATTTTTTTGATAATATTTCTTTTGTGCCTATCT
Organism: Kaempferia elegans; assembly: GCA_037974815.1. Classification (NCBI taxonomy): domain Eukaryota; kingdom Viridiplantae; phylum Streptophyta; class Magnoliopsida; order Zingiberales; family Zingiberaceae; genus Kaempferia; species Kaempferia elegans. The sequence goes on from JBBPFQ010881994.1 coordinate 9,458, forward strand.
AAGGATGAAATTATAGGTAGATCATTTTGAAACGACCAAGTGTTTTCATATCTTTAGCTACCTTGTCTTTATATTATGAGCATCCTGTGGCAGCATATGTCTAGGATCAATTGCTTTGATAAAGCAAATTGTGTTTGAGATGAAACACGAAATCACTTGGTACATAATATGTTGGGAGGCCGCAGGGGTGTAATAGCGTCTTCTTAGTTTTCTAGCTATTTAAAGGTTGTGTTTCAAGTTCTGTGACTTAGTAGTTGAATTTTTATTAATGGATAGTTGACTTAAGAACATTGGAGTGAAGAACTATATGTTATGTGCGCTTTCTGATGAAAAATTTTGATGGACGTGACTGGTCACTTCGGTATGGTCTAAGTTAGGTATACGGTGGCAATTAAACAGAAGGGTGATATTATAAAAAATGCAATTACTTAAGATAGGACACAAATCACAATATGTGGGATATTTTTGCATAATCTACGTGACGAGGAAGAAAGGTATTTTCAAATGTATGTTTTTTGTACGTTTGTATTTTTTTTTTAAAATTCATGTGCTCCATGTTTTTGTAACTAATCGGTAGATCTTCTCTCTTAGTTTATTTACTGGATAATTTATGTATATCTAAATGTAGCTCCCTTTCACGCTTCAATGTTGAGTTGGATGGATCATTGTTCAAAAAGTCAAGCCCCTTATCCTTATAACGTTAGACATATTGAAGGATATTTTTAAAATTAAACTTTTAGGAGGTGAAATGAAATTCACCCACAAACTAATAAATATGAAATTGCTAGAGCAACTTATACGATTCAAAATATGAAGCACAATTTATGTAATGATTTTTCAAAATATTCATTTTTAATGGGAATTAAATTCTGATCTTTTTAGTTATTCCTATTAGAGTATCCATTTTAATTAATTTAAATTAAATTTTTATTTTAAAATATATAATTTACATAAATAAACCTTTGTATTTATCTTATTTATTTTCTAAATATGCATTTTATGAATAATAATTTCTAAAATTTAGAGAAAAAATTTATTTTCTAAATGTTAAAATAATATTTCTTTCTTCTCATTTTAATAATAAAAATATTTCTCTCTCTATATCTAATAATAAAAAATAAAAAGGAAACGGAAAATAATAAAATAAATAAATATATAGTAAACTATAGGAAAACTCATATACTATGAAGTGAAAGGTGAATATTTAAATTTAACAAAATAAATTTTTTATTTTAAATTTTAAATTTTGAATGAACATCTGATGTGAATACCGTTTGTATTTTACCATTATATCACAACTCGACATCCTTTAAAATAGAGGTGTCAATTCAGATGAATTAGATTGGGTTCAAGTCAGGTTGTAAATTTTTTTTTTTCCAATTCTCAACCCGAATCCAACCCGACTCGAACTCAACTCGAAACCCCTCAACCCGAACCCAAACTCGGTCAACCCGACCAACCCAAACCCGACCCGCATAACTTGTATAACCCAATCCAAAATAATTTTTTTTTGACTATTTTTTCAATAATTTTTCACTTTTATCTCAATACTTCATCACCATCATACTAACATTGATATTAATATACATAAAAACATCTTAATTTTTAAAATAAAATTTGATTTAACCCTGAAAAATCAACTAACTCCTAAATTCGGATCAATCCGAACCCGACCCGACCCAATCCAAACCCAACCCGAAAATTTTCAGCCCGAAACCCACCAACCCGAACCCGATCCGAACCCGAAAATGTCTAATCCGAATCTATTTTTTATCGGGTCGAGTTTATTTTTGACACCCCTAATAAGGTACGTGTGTTGACGTTGGATCCGACTTCCAGGTGTGTAGGTGAATGTCGAAGCTCATGTAAAGCGTACAGCATACAACATGAAGTAAAAACACTGAGAAATAAAAAGGGCAAAAATAAAAGGTCGACTCATATTTAATTAATCCTCAAATGGATAATATTTTATAAAAATCATCAAGTACTCATTTTTTATCATAAAAAGTTTTTGAACTCTCAAGCTAATATAGTTAGTGTAAACTATTATATAATATGACAAAATATAATATTTCACTTTAATCAAAATTAATATATATAAAATGCTATTATAGGAAAATATTCTTTATTAATTTAATCAAAATGAATAATGGAGCTTAAAATTGCAATCTGCTAGGGCTAAAAATGGTACTAAAAAAAAATTTGAAAATACTAATGGAAATATCGACAAAATTTTATTCTGTCGGGAGAATTAAAACTGAATTTGTATTTCATTGCAAAATCCTAACGGAATTAGAGTTTTGTCGATAACCTCTGACAGAATCTAAAAATGTCGAGAAGGCAAGATCCGAACCTTAATTTCCACATGCTATTGACGGAGCTACTATTCCGTCGATAAACAAGGTTTATCGACAGAATTTTTTCATCGAGGATTCCCTATGGAACACACAATTTTATCG
>JBBPFQ010882101.1:0-11915 GCA_037974815.1 Kaempferia elegans
CAAAGGAAAAGTGAACCCCACTTTATTTGTTGATTGACTTGCAACAATAGAAGAATATTTTGATTGATATGACATGTCCGATGATTGAAGAGTGAGGTGGAAGCAGACATAAGGAGATTAGGGCAACCACTAATCAACTCATGGCTGGAGATGAAAGCCAAGCTACGGGAGAAGTATTTGCCTACAAATTACTATGACAAATTATGTAATCAGCTTATTAATTTAAAGCAGAATCACTTGTATGTGGCTGACTATATGCAAAAGTTCGATGAGTTGAAGACAAGAGCCAAATTGATGAAGATCCGAGACCAACTCTTGCAAGATTTAAAGCTAGATTAAGGTCTGAAATCATAAGGAAATTATGAAGACAACCACTTTACAGCCTAGAACAAGCTTTCTAAGTTGCCTTGGATATGGAGAAGTATCTGAGTTATTCATTTGGTAAGAAGCCTGGAGTTTCAACAATGAATAAAAGAATTCATGAAACCAACCAGCAAGCAAGAGCGGGATTCGTCAACTCATCTACTCAGCAAAGTGACTCTAAACCGCCTTTAAAACTAACTGAGTTAAAGAAGAAGGGCAACATATGTTTCAAATGTCAGTAACCGGATCATTGGCTTATAATTATCCTTAAAGGAATCTACATATTGGGATAGAGCGTGAAGATGATGTTGAAAATCAAAAAGTAGGAGAAGAAACTTCTTTTGATTATGGAGTTTATATTGAAGATGATTTGGAAGATGATGAAGACACTTCTTTGACAAGTTTTGTTAGGCGTATTCTTACTACTCCAAAAGTCGAAGGTGAAGATATGATGGGCATCTATTTTTCAAATATTGGTTCATCGTGGGAATCAAGCACATAGGTTATCATTGATGGAGGAAGTTGTATGAATGTTGTCTCAACATCTATAGTAGAGCACCTCAAGATCCCTATGCAACCACACCCCCTCCATACAAGGTCGGATGGATCGATAACACACCTATTCCAGTAACACAACGTTGCCCTATTTCTCTTTCTTGTGAAAATTATAATGACTCACTCTATTTGGTGCGATATTATTCCCATGAAAGTAACTCGTATACTTCTTGGGAGACCTTGGTTTTACATTCGAGATGTGCATCATTATGGCAAGGGGAACGCATACACTTTCATGTTCAATAACAAGAAAGTATTATTGAAACCAATGCAGACTGCTGAAATGAAGAAATACAAACAAAAGAAGGCAAAGAATGCTAGTAATAGTGGAAAATCTCTTCACGTTCTAAAATTTTAGCAAGAAAGTAGAGAAAGTTCTACTATATATGCTCTTATAATCAAAGAAGTATCGGCTCCCTAACTTTCTTTATTTCCTTCGGAAATCACTACGCTATTAAATGACTTTTCTGATGTGGCTCTAGAAGATTACCTAGTAAGCTTCCACCCATGCATAGAATTCAGCATGCTATTGATTTTGTGCCAGGTTCATAATTACCCAATCTACCAGCCTATCGAATGAATCCAAATGGTCATGCAGAATTAAAGAAGCAAGTGCAAGAATTATTGTCCAAGGGTTTCATTCGAGAAAGTTTAAGTCCATGTGCTGTCCTTGCATTGTTAACACCAAAAAAAGATGGTAGTTGGCGCATGTGCATTGACAGTCGTGCGATCAATAAGATCACTTTCAAATATCGATTCCCAATTCCTCGCCACGATGATATGCTAGATATATTGGTTGGTTCTTATATCTTTTCAAACTTTGATTTGAAAAGTGGATATCATCAAATATGCATAAGGTCAAGAGACTAAAGATGACTTTTATGAATGACTTGTCATGCCTTTTGGTCTTTCCAATGCTCCTAGCACATTTATGCGCTTTATGAATCAGGTATTACAACCATTTATCGGAAAATTTCTTGTTATTTATTTCGATGATTTCTTAATTTTCAGCAAGAATAAAGATCATCTTATCCATCTGCGACAAGTCATGAGGATTCTTCGTAGAGAGAAGCTATATATAAATTTAAAGAAATGTTCCTTTATCTGCCTCTTGGTGTTCTTCGGCTTCGTGGTTTCCGCTAGAGGATTAGACGTAGATCCTGATAAGGTAAAAGCCATCCAAGAGTGGTCGTTGCCTAGGACACTACAAGAAATCAGAAGTCTTCATGGCCTAGCAACATTTTATAGGTGTTTCATCAAAAATTTTAGCACTATTATGGCCCCTACAACTGATTGCACAAAGAAAGACTCATTTGTTTGGACCAACACAGGTTTACAAGTTTTTCAAGAAATAAGAAAATATTGGTTGAAGCAACTATTCTTCGACTACTAGATTTTTCAAAGGTATTTGAAGTGGTATGTGATGCAACTAATGTCGGAATCGGTGGCGTATTAAGTCAACAAGGGCATCCTTTTGCATATTTTAGTGAGAAGTTGAATGAGGTGAAACAACGATATTCCACATATGATAAGGAATTTTATGCCGTAGTTCAAGCTTTGCGTGATTGGTGACACTACCTCCTTCCACAAGAGTTTAGCTCTTCAATATATCAATTCTCGACAAAACCTAAGTCATAGACATGGGAAGTGGGTCTCTTTCTTACAAGAATACACCTTTGTAATCAAACACAAATCTGGAGTTGAAAACAAAGCAGTTGATGCACTTAGTAGAGTGGTATATATCCTTTCTTCTATGGCAATACAAGTGGTGGGATTTGAACTACTAAAGAAAGACTATTCTTTGTGCAAAGATTTCAGCAATATATTTGCTGATTTAATTGCAGGACAGCATGGACATTTCTTAGATTTTTCGATGCATAGTGATTATCTCTTTAAGGGAACTCGACTTTGTTTGCCTAATACTTCTCTTCGTGAACAAGTGATATGGGAGTTACATGCTAGAGGGGCAGTAGGTCATTTTGGAAGGGATAAAACCATTGCAATGGTTGAAGACCATTTCTATAGGCCTAGCCTTAAGAAGGATGTGGCCAGGATTGTGTCTCAATGTCACACATGCCAATTATCTAAAGGAAGAAAGAAAAATACCGGTTTATATATGCCCCTACCTGTGCCACACAAACCATGGCAAGATCTAAGCATGGATTTTGTGCTTGGTTTGCCTTAAACCATTGGAGGACACAACTCTATATTTGTAGTGGCGGATCGGTTTTCAAAAATGGCTCACTTCATTCCATGTTCAAAAATATTAGATGTTGTTCACATTGCTAAACGCTTCTTCAAGGAAGTTGTTCGCCTTCATGGATTACCATTAACAATTGTTTCTTACCGAGATGTGAAGTTCACAAGCTACTTTTGGCGAACCTTATGGAAATTAATGAATACAAGGTTAAAGTTTTCTTCTTCTTTTCACCCTCAAAGAGATGGTCAAACATAAGTTTGGGTGATTTTCTTTGTTGCTTGGTTGGAGATCATGTTACCACATGGGATCAAATTCTTCCTGTGGTTGAGTTTGCATATAATAGTTCGGTGAATAGATCTACTGATATAGCCCATTCGAAATTGTTACAGGTATGCTTCCTAGAAAGTCAATTGATTTGGTTCCTTTACCATTGGAGGCAACACCAAGTGTTGAAGCTCATGCTTTTAGCAAACACATAAAAGATACACATGATGATATCAAGTGAAAATTTGCTCTAAGCAATGAAAGATATAAAACACATGCTGATTTGAAAAGGAAGTTTGAATTCTAGGAAGGATATGGTTATGGATCGTATAAGTCCAGAATGATATCCAAGAGGGGTTTATAAGAAACTTCATTTGAGGAATGTTGGACCCTATAAAGTTTTAAAGAAAATCAGCTCTAATGCTTATGTCTTGAGCTACCAACAGATATGGGTATTAGCAATGTCTTCAACATTGAGGATCTCACTTTATATTCTGGATATGGAGATGTTATGGCAAATAATGTACATAATGCTCGTTTGCCATCAATTCAAACAATGAAAGATGACATTGAAAATGTAATTGATCATGAGATTGTGTCTAAAAAGGGAAGCGGTTATCAAAAATATCTTATCAAATGGAAGGCCCAGCCACTTTCTGAATGCACATGGATTACTGATGATGAATTCCAACAGCTGAATAGAGAACTTTATGAAAGATTCCACACTTTTAACTCACCATGGATGAGTTTTTCTCATCCGGGGAGAGTTGATGGAGACAAGTGGCAAACTCCATTAAAAGTCTATAAGCACAGAAAAAAAGATTCTAAAACTTCACTATTAATTTGACATGTCTTGGAAAATGATAAACCTACTTGGGAAATGATTTAAAGTTCATCAATTCCTAAGGGTTGAAGTCAAAAGTCAGCATTAAATGACCGACAATTCTAATATGCTTTAATTTGTCATCCTTGAAAAATTATAGCATATTTATGAGTCTTTTAAGTTTTCTATGTGAGTCTTTTAAATTTTCTATGTGTCTTTAAGAGTCTTTTGTGTTTCCAAGGAGTCGATCTATTAGCATTTATGTTGCTTGAGGCCTTTTTGAGTCATAGTATAAATGCGTGTACTGCTGCAATGATGGGACAGAAAATAGATATCAATATTTTGAGAGTTCTCTTTGGTTGTGTGATACAATCCCTCTATGGTGTGATGCCTAGGAACCTTAGGTGTGATACCTAAGTTTCTACATTCCTTACCACTTTATTCTAGATTTCTACTCCCCAAACTTCCCAACACTCAATCTCCTCTTGTGCTACACCACCAAGTGTGTTAAATATTGATTAGTCAATGATGTTAATATTCTTGTTCATTCTTGGGAATTTTCTCAAGAATTTTGCTATAATTTTATTTCAGTCTGGACTTTTCCTTTGGTTCAATTTGTTTCCAAGAAGTATTTGTCATGTTGAATTGCTGCCAAACTATCTATCTGTGTTTCATTAAAAACATTGCTGAGTTGTTTGTTATTTGAATTTAGTATGTATCACTGGTGAATCCGTCTATCAGTGCTGTTTGTGGGATTCTGCGAGATTGTTACGAGGCCTTTGCCATGTATTGCTTTGAAAGATACCTTGTTGCTTGCATGGGTATGCGTCTATCACAATGAAAATTCTTCTATATAATCTGATTATATTTCTCATACCTGGAAAATTTTATTCATGCATAAATGCAAACTAGTCGTGATTTTTCTCTAAGTAGCAATATGTTAAACTGCATTGTCAGTGGATTATTTCGATTTAGTTTGGCTGGAGATCTCAATATGCTAACATTTAAATCATGCTTAGTATAGAACAGAAATGTCTCTTTTGCTTATTTGCTATGAGATTCTTATAGTCACCATTCTGGGATCTGACTGAAAACAACTGATAATTATATCAAATTTTTGTTATTCTTTCTCTGGGTTTGCTTCATTGCATTCTAACAATAACTTTTCACCCATATCAGACGAAATTTGAATTGGCAAAAACTGAGGAAAAATTTTCCCGTCTTCCTTCTCTCTATTTCTAAGGAAATGGAAATAAGGTACCATTAGAGAAATCTTTCTATCACTTTGTTTCCATTTGTTTTTTCCCGGGTAGGAAATACGCTTAATGCTCTCCAATCATAGAAGACATACTTCCATCCAAGTTGAAAATTTTAAAGCAATTTCTCTAGTTTGTAATTACTGATATTAACTGATTGCTACATGTTCAGTAGTGATATCTCAAAATTTCATGGATAATGACAAACCTATGTTTTTGAGCAGTAAACTCTTTCTTACTCTACCTTGTTTATTATACTTGCTTTTGCATTTGTCAAGGTGTCAATTGAAATCTAACGCTAGCAATATTCTAGCGCACTTATGGGTGCCACTACATTGCATCATTTATTTATTTACCAAATTCAGTCCTTGCATAATTATTCAGTTAGATAACTTGTTTGATATTTCTTACTTGGTTTGCATAATGATCTCATTCAGGTTGAAGCCAAAATTGTTTCTTATTGGCTAAGATTTAATTAGTTAATGCATGAGAGAAATTTTTTGTTGCTTTTGGTTTATTGGCAGAAATCTTATGGGAAAGTTAGAATTCTGATCGATCAACTTCTTGTTAACACTAGTTTGTAACCAGAAAGATTTATATGTTTCTGCATGACGGATGCATGCTAGAATACAATCATGTCAATTAAGCATTTGGCCATTTATGTCGTCAAATTGCTCCTTTCTTTTCACTTGTTGAGTGGAAATAGCCAGGTGTTTCTGCGTAGCACCATTTTTAATGTAATTTTGCCTGTTGAAACTATTGATATTTTATTAGATCTAGCTATCATTATATCTTAAAAAAATGTCCTAATTTGACATGAGCATGCATTGTTCTTTACCTTACAGGATTTTGCTATTATTTCTGATGATCTCCGCTGCTCTGCTGTAGGTGGTGAAGAGAGAACAATTGAATTTTTGAACAGACAAGGTGGTTTTACCTCCAAAACAACCTTACTAGAGAATGTCTCTGAGAAGGGAATAATAAAGCATCCTTTTCCAATGAACTATTTTTTGGAACCATGGAGACTAAGCGAGTGGTTTTACCAGAGTATCAAGATTGGAATTGTTCAATATGTAAGCTTTTGCTGAATGATTGCTAGATTTCTCTTTTTAACAGATGAATTAGTTTACCCTACTCCTGGCCCCATTTCATACAGATGATAATAAAAACTTTTACTGCGATTTTAGCTGTGGTTCTTGAAGCTTTTGGAGTATATTGTGAGGGAGAGTTCAAGTGGAAGTGTGGGTAAGTCAAGTCCAAGTCGAGATTTTGTGGCTTAATAAAATATGTATGGTACTTGTCCCTTTTCATGTATTTTTAAAACTAAACTAGCATTTCAATTTAGATTAGTAAACATCTTTGTTATAATCTGGATAGCCAATTGCCTTCCCCAAGTTGATTGACACAGAGTTCCCCAAGTGGATAGCCAATTATAATGCATGACTACATGTAAATCTTATAAATATTCTTTCTTTTTCCCTCATCGATAGTCAATCTGGAGTATGATACCTTTTGTGGTAGATATTTAGCTAAATGAAAATCACACAGGTTAATGGAGCATGTTATCAAATTAGAATATGCTTATTAAAACTTATCTCTTCCAGAAAAGGATACTTGCTGTTCTGTGAAATATAACTGTTACAAACCTAAATGACTGGAAGAATAATACATCATGTCAAAATTTTAGAAGCCATGTAATTGATAGATATTTGTATCTTGGAATCTTAGGAGCCATTATATATAATAATATCTAGAAAGAAATGTGTTGCTTTCAGTCACATATTGGTTATTAATCTGACAGAATTAAACTCTTGGCCTTAAGAGATGCAATCAAACTTGTTTTGAGATGGGTACCTATAAGAGATACATTGTTCAGCTTGATCAAGAAAGCTAATATCGGCGCCCCTATGGGTTGGCGCAGTTGGTTCATATAAGGGTGTTGTTGCTAATAAACTTGGGGTCGATTCCAAGTGGGTGTGGAATGTTCCATTGGTTGCCTCAACCCCTCCTTGCATGCGCTGATGTTGTTGGGCGAAACTCCTTGTTGGGAGGCCACCCTAGAGGGTCGCCGAGATGACGATTTTTACCTTTTGCTGCAAAAGAAAGCTAATATTGGCACTACCAGTCATAGGGCAGAAACAATGCTTCTTCTCTTTTGTTATTCTGATGTTGAAAAATAATCAATCGGGTATGCCACCTCATAATTTCTAACGACTGTGAACAATCATCTGATTTTCAATGTATTAATTTAAAGAAGGAACAAAATGTATCATATCTCAAAATCTCATCTTTTTTTTTGTTTCTCGTGTCTGGTGTTGTTTATTTAACATGAAAACCCTCTGATCTCATCTTAATTTTGTAGGTACCCTTATATGGCTGTAGTTCTCAATTTCAGTCAGTCTTGGGCATTGTATTGTTTGGTCTTATTTTATACTGCTACAAAGAATGAACTAGCTCGTATAAAGCCACTTGCCAAGTTCCTGATGTTCAAATCAATAGTTTTTCTAACATGGTGGCAAGATGTGGCGATTGCCCTACTTTTTAGTTGGAATTTATTTGAAAGTTCTATAGCTCAAAATTTGCAGTTTAAATCAAGTGTACAGGACTTCATTATTTGTATAGAGGTAATTCTGTCGTATATTTAATCTAATACATGATCCATTACCATATCTATAAATATGCTATTTGAGATACTGAAATTGCACTGAAGCAACGTATTAATTTTCGTAGTCCATAAATCTGGTTCATGTTTATTTATGGTAAATTTATTGGTTAAAGATGTTTTCAATTATTTTCTTACCTCTGGATGATCAGTATTTTTTAAGAAGTGGAAAGGAATTGATTATGGATGATAATCCTCTGTATAGTTTTTCGTGTGTATATTATGTGCTTTTGTGTATATATTCTGTTAATCTATTATGCTCCTTATCTTTTGAAAGTTGTCTTTCAGGTGACGTATTATCTGTAAAAAGGCTTCTACTTGAATTCCTGCATTAAAGACTATTATCTAGATAAAAAACTTATAGATTAGTTGTTCCAGTACAGATGTTTCTCGCTTCGATTGTGCATCTCTACGTGTTCCCTGCTGAACCGTACAAGCTAATGGGTGAACGAATTACTAGTGGTGTGGCTGTTCTTGGAGACTATGCATCTTTAGATTGCCCTTTAGACCCTGATGAGGTCAGGGACAGTGAACGGCCAATAAAGCTTAGGCTGCCCCAACCTGATCTTGCTAGCAAGAGTTCTACAGCTATTAGAGAAAGTGTTCGAGATGTATTTGTTGGAGGAGGAGAATATGTAAGCTCCACAATCACTCTGATTACTGCATTCCACTAATATTCTTGTTGATTCTCTGGTAAGAGTTCTGATCTTTACTTGGCTAAAGAAATATTCTGTCATTTCAGTAGAAAAAATGAAGTAAAGATTCATGAAGGCGTTGAGAAAGCTTATGATTGCATCTTTAGAGCACTTTTATCTCATCACTATTTCCACTCCAATATCCCTGTTGAAACCAAGGGTTTATAGGATGATAAAATATATTTATACACACTTGTTTGTACACGTCTGTTAGATAAACATATCTATTAGAATATATATATACAAATATCCCATGCATGGAAGGCGCTCTCCACTGCATGGTCCGCATGTGGATGGTCCGCAGCAGATCATTGCTCTATATATATATATTATATATATATATAGGAAAATTTTAGCCTACACACCCAGTGTGCACATCCGCGTTGGCTACCCTCACAGCTCTGGGCGCTCGGAACTGTTTGCATGTGAGGGTCACCCACGATGGGTGTGCAGGTATATATATATATATCCCATTTTTAATAGTCATAATTCAGGTGCCGGTGAGAATTTTGTACTTCATAGCTTCATTTGATTGGCTTAAATTCAAAGTACAATTTGATTAGATAGTAATTATTGTATTTTTTTTTTTACACAAGCAGAATCAGAACTCCTGAATATTTTATTTGCATCATACAAACATCTGTTTACTCGCATCATATTTCCTGGAGAAACACTCCAAGAATCTCATATTGTCATATTATCTATGAGAGCAATCACCCTTTTGATCAGATGAAGTGGTACCCTTCAGCAGGTGCGTGACTTAATTGTCATAGGTACAGTAACCCGAACGTCGTAGGATATATCAATAACAAGAAAAACAGGTGCATTTCAGTGCAGAAGCATAAAAAAATACTGATATTAGAATTGAAATATATTGTCTGCTTATTAGCTCCTATTGTGTGGAATATTTGTGCGAGTGAAGTCGACGCCAATTCTTTTTACATGATCCTGCATTTTCTTTCTTTTCCAGATTGTGAATGATCTAAAGTTTACAGTCACACATGCAGTGGAACCCATGGAGAAGGGTTTCACACGATTCAATCGGAAGCTTCACAGATTTTCAGAGAACATAAGAAAGCATGAAAAGGGAAAGTTAAAAACCAAGGATGACAGTAGTATGGGTTCATCTTCGCTGGCTAAGCGAGTTCGTGGAATCGACGACCCACTCTTGAATGGAAGTGTTAGTGACAGCGCGGCCAAGAGAGGAAGAAGACAAGTAAAAAAGTCCGGAAATAAAAGTGGGGGAGAAAACAGTGACACTGGCCATGGTGGGTTTGAGGTGCATGGATGCAGGTGGATCACTAAGGACTGAGGTGCCAGGAGCCAACTTCTCGCCGCCGGGATTAAGTTGGATATGTCCAAGAACACATGAATACAAAAATAACATCTTTCTCGAGCTAATGGTAATGTGGAAGAAGCAACTATTTTAACTACAAGAACTATTCCTGTTTCTTCCTTGGATAGCTACAGTCGAGTGAAAAGGCACACACGCTCATCGACCTCGGATATCTGGCACTGATCATTGCCATCTTAAAGTGTCTTCATGACCCAAAGCACTAACCTTTCGGATCTCTCGATGTGCGTTGTAAGGCCATTTGGATCAACAAATTTCGTTCCCAGTAACAGAAATATTTATGCCATACAACTTCAGAATTTGCAAGTACTGTTACATTGGTATTGTGTATGTTTGCTTTTTTGCCTGGTTCTTAAGATTGTTGCCAGTAATTAAAATAACATCAGAATTGAGATCTGCATTCTGTTTGGTAGAATAACTCAGTTTGAAAAGCTTGAAACCTCTAAAAAACTTATGAGATATTTAACAACTTGGTGCAAATATGAAATACCTTGAGAGGAGAACTTCTTTTTTTAATTTTTTAACACAATATATATGGAAGAGATGTGGAACAACTTGCAAAAGTAAGGCCAAGAGACCTTGATTGGCATCTCAGTTTATTCATTCTATTAGGAACCTTCACTTTGATTAGCTAAGAGACTATTTTCACCCTGTGTTTGCACCTCATTGTGCTCATCTGCTCTATACTTATTCGAAGTCTTAACCTATTTTATTTCCTCCCATGTTTTTTGTACTCTTCTTTCTCCCTTTTAACTAGATTGTCCTCACAAAGAACAATTGTGTGTTTTGACCACAAGTATGGTTACCTCATAAGATGAATCAAGACAAGAAAATTTGGTTTGCCAGCATTGCCATCCATGAAGCACTTTGATAACTTTGCAGTGCTTTCAAGGATTGGGCTTATTTGATTTTGGCCAACGTTTAGCTGAAAAATTCAATTGCAACAAAATTGACTTCTGACTCAGTCTTCCAAATCAAACTCCTCCATAATGCTAAGATAGTCAACTGAACCATCACAATCTTTAATCACCCTTGAACTGACCCGAGAAAGATCTACGTATGAAAGACCATCGGTAATTTTGTGTTTTCTTCATACGGGGAGATTCAACGGATCGAAGCATAGAAATCACAAATCGTCCCCAAAAAAACGTGTTCATTTATCATCCGTTTCAGATTTTTTTTATATATATTATAAAAAAAAAATAAGTAGATTTTTACCAGAGGAAATTTTAATCGAGCGAGATGCAAAAATCATTGCAATCCGGATCAGTTCTTGAAAATCTGGATCAAGAGAGTGAATTGAGACGCACCTTTTGCCATCTCCTCCTCCCACCACAGCAAGCTCTCGGCGGCGCTCCTAGTCCGGAACATGAAGGTTGCGCCGCTGGTGGAGGCGGAGGCCGATCCCCTGAACCACCAGTCGTGGACGTCCCAGAGAACGTCGATCGCCGATCCGTCGAGGTAGATCGTCTGATTTCCTCTAAAGTTCAACTTGACCTCCCTCACGTCGATCAACCTCTTCCGATCCACGCAGAAGTAGAGCTCGCCGTCGCACCCTGTGGCAGCCTCCTCGCTCTCCCCCTCTCCTCCCTCGCACCGCACCATCACTTCGTGCTCGCTTCCGCCGTCGCGGAAAACCGCCTTGGTCGAGTGGTACGTGGATCCTCAATGTCTTCAACATTGAGGATCTCACTTTATATTCTGGATATGGAGATGTTATGGCAAATAATGTACATAATGCTC
>JBBPFQ010882206.1:0-11915 GCA_037974815.1 Kaempferia elegans
CAATGACCCATTTGGAGGATAAGGAAAGAAGACATGCATTGTGCTTACGTGAATCAACAATAGCAGTGACAGAGGAAGATGAAGACTTAGTGATTTCTAATATTGTGAGAACTTGATAAATTCATCTGCAGAGATAAAGACCGATTTATCAGAGATATTATTAGTGGACGTAATATGGGCCAAATGTTTTTGTTGATTTTTGTATTGAAGCTTTCTACACTCAAACTTCATATGACCTAACTTATGACACATAATATCACTAGAATTTAATGTTCGAGTTTCAAAGTCGTGCGAGCCACCTCCTTTGTTTTTTTTTTTTGTTAGGGAATGGTAAATATATATATGTATATAAATGTCATACGACATATAATCAAACATACAATCAATGAAGATCCACAAATCGGTAGACATGCATCTATAGTTTTGGAACATCTTATCAACATCAGGTACATCACTCTTAAAATAACATATATTGTGTCATTCCCATAAAAGATAAATCATACATGAAACAATAAGGTATCATGCTTTCTATAGTGTTGCTGAAAAACTTCTGCATTAGTCTCTGCATGGTTCTGACCTCATATCGAATGTGCTGCCATCTTCTTACCTTGTTTCATGGGAGTTTGGTAACGGAACACTCAAAAAAAGATGAGCATTTGATTCATCATACCTGCGACACAAAGCACAACTTTTGAACGGGGCATACGGAAGTCTGTATGCTGTTCGCAGCCTTCCATGAGAAAGAAACCAAACAAAAAAGCGGTGTTTGGGTAGCATTGCTGGCCTCCATATCACTGGTGGCCAAGGAACCAACTTATGGCTAAAGGAAATCGTACGCATTTGCTGCCCCGTTTTTCTCCGCAACAAACCATTCCAGCAACCTCATATTTGCTGCTCCTTGCCCGTTCAACCCCTAAACCAGTTGGTCTCGAATGTCAATAAGTCGCTTAGCCACCGTGTAATTTGAGGGTTTCGTGCGTCATTCCCAAAAATCAGCTACTTTGATGTAGTGGTGATGAATCCATTGCACCCATAAAGAATCCGTCTTGCATTAGATGTTCTAAAATTTCTTGCAAAATAAAGCATTATTCCATACTTGTAGATCCCGAAGTCTATATCCTCATTGTTTAGATAGACAAATCTTGACCAAGGAGATCGGCGAATGTTTGGAGGACCAAACAAACGTCCGACATATGCCATATATCTTATCTATAACTCCACAGTAGATGTTGGACCCCCCTGCGTTTAAGGGACTTATGAAAACCTCTTATGTTCCAAGCACTAACCTTCATCGAGTGGTTGTTTGGGCTGCTTGCACCTGTAACCGTCTGGATGCACCCAACACCTTCCATGGCCTCGCTCCTTGTGCTTGATATTGAAGGCTGAGCATTTTCGAATGTAGAGGAGTAGGCCGAACCACTAGTGGACTCTCGATTGCTGTCTGTTGAAGCATTGTATGCAGGAAGGTTCTTTTGCTGCCAACCGGGAGCTTTGTTGCTGCAAGCTCACGGTCTCACTATCCTTTTTGAATTCCCTTGTTGTCACATGTTGCTGCAAATTAGCCGGTGTTGTGGCCACTCTTTGAAGCTCTTGGTCCGATTGTAATTAAGAATGATTCGACCGTGTCTTATGCTGCCCAAATTCGGTTCTCAACGATTGGGGATGATCATCCTTTGCCAATGGTGCTTCACAGTGCAATTGAGTCTACCCCTTCCACTATTGCAAGTTCATTTGCAAGATCTTCACCGTATGTGGCTCCACCATCTGCCGTTAGGGGTGCTTGAGGTCGTCATCTATACCTTGAACGATGTCTTCCTCGCATAGATTGTGAGCACCTGCCCGTTGCATTTCCAGCCATCCTTGTGTGGTGTGGTGGATCCTTCCAGCAGCTCTCCTTCTGATGCTCAATTACAGAAACCTCTTAACTTTCTCACCAATTATAGAAACCTCTACCAAGAGATGAGCAAAGGTTAGTCTCTCTCAAGTTCGCGTCAATTGTCGATATACAATGGCTTCCCAATCTCCGAGCCTATCAAGCCAAGCACCTTTGGCATCCAACTATCCGGCTGAAGATCGTGGATTTGAATAGGATGAATCTCCTATCCTCATTGAAAAGAAAACAGTTGGGCATGTGCTTTAGGAATAGGGGAATTCTGAAAGCAAAATAAGGGCTTCCAGGCAAAACTTTCTCCCAGTTTTCAGCCGCATTAAGCTTGTAAATTATCCGACTGCTCTTGTGCATGAAAAACTTGTTGGGCAGCCTCCATCTACGAGCCACAACCTCCACACCATCCCTTCCCGGATGTTGTCCCATGAAGCAACCTAACAAAAAGTATCCCATTGATTCCTCCACAGATTCAATGTCATCATATTCAACCTGTATTCTTTTCCCCATGGCCTTGTGTTGTTGTAGGTGTGTTGCCATTTTTACCTTCCGATTGTTCTTAAAAAGCCCCGCCCAAAACCTTCCTGTCCTAGAGCTCATCCCCTACCAACGGGTCTATCTCCTGCCAGAAGGCTAGAAGCTTCTGGCTGGACCCTTAGCTGCACCAGTGTTTTGATTCTGAACAGTCTCTTATTCTGGACATCAGCCCCATTCTGTCCTTGCCTGTCCACCTTAGCAACAGGTGGCAACACCATCCTCCATGGCATTGTGATCTTGCTCATCAGCCACATCAACGCTCTCCAAGCCAACCAGATCCTCCACATGATCAGCTGCGCCATTCCGATTGGCAGTCACAACTGGCACCTCGTGATTAGCTAATGGTGTTGCTTGTGGATTTGCCAGCAACTGTACCTGATTGAGCCCTCTTGATTGACTCATGGGGATTACTTGGATCCGCTCCTCTTCTTTTCTATTGGTTAATAACACCCCAGCAGATCTCAAGATGGATTTTCCGCTCAGTTTCCCCAATCAGCAAGCAACTTTCTTGGGAAGGTAGCCTCCCAGCATCCACCAATGAGCAACCAATAATTGTTGGGAAGCCAATTGGTTGACTAAAGTTGTTGATAGGCCTGCACACTTACCCAGGATGACCGACAACCCTCGTTTGTGATGCTGATGGTGGCTGGAAAACCTTGAAAAATCCAAAAACTCTCCGATGTTGCGGTGGCTAGATGTGAGAGCAATGGGGAGAAGAAACAGCCGGATTAGGAGAAGGAAAGAAGGAGAGAACCCACATGTACCGCCAAGAAGAATCTTGGACCCTCACCCTCCGGCCATTACCTTCGAGAGATGCCGCTTTCCCCTCCTTTGCCGCCAGCGGAGAGCCAAAAGACTTTCACCAGCACCCAATAGAGTCGTCCGCAACCCCCTTACCAGCCTCCAACCAGCTTGTCTCTAGAAATTCTTGAGAGAAAGGAGAACTTCTCTCTCTAAGTTGGAGGGGAGAAGGACCCCAGTGGGTATATCTATTCGAGTTTATTGGGAGGGGATTATGTATCGGTGTCCCAAAGGCCTGCTCTCTGACAGAGGGTTTGCCCCTCTATTGGAGGTAGTGTTACCATTGAAAGTAGTGTTCTTACATTACTTATTGTCTAGCTGTGTGGTTTATGTTCTTCCAGTTTGAATCAGATGCAGGCCAGATGCAATTTGGCTTGGGTTTTTCTGGCATCTTCAACATTCTTCAGCTTCTCCAGTTAGGAACCTTGCATTTTGGAGTTCAGTGGTTGGCGGATTGAGTGTTCATAGCATTCATGAGCACAATCAGGTCAGCAAGCACAATCAATGTATCTGGAGGTGTGTAGTTTCTAATGCCTATTTTGCTACTTGAAGTTGGGAGGTGTGTAGTTTCCTGAGGTCTTTTTCTATGCCATTGGCATTGGTGTTTGGGCCTTAGATCGGTGTCCCTCTACTTTTGTCACAGTTGCTTGTCCAGAGGGTTGGTGCTTTAAATGGAAATTTTCCTCACTTTATTTATTATGTTTGGAACAATAGGTGTAGATTTTTCAGCTGGATTTTTCCTCCACTTCAGCTGGCTATCTTTCAGGTGGCCTGTACCATGCTTGGAGATGGTGGAGCTCTTGGAGCTGGTCCAAGAGATATTGACAGAACATTCTAGTAATGTTGTGTAGAGGTGGAGTATTGATGGGATTTTATTGATGAAGTCAGTATATGGATCATTTACTGATTGGCGGTTATGATTGGGCTTGGCATAGTTTTATGCCGAGCTCATATTCTCTCACTTGGCTGATTGTGTGCAACAAGTTGAAACATGAGGGCCAATCTTAGAAGAAAGTGTCTGATCATCTCAGATTGCTCATGTGACGGCCTGAATCTTTCATGGTTGCACAGGCCTGGTTGTTTTTAATTTTGCTATCCCAATGTACTGCTTTTCACTCTAGATGACTGATCTCACTCATATATTGCAGTCATAGGACATACTTTTACTTTTGGAAGGTGTGAGCGCCATTAAGGATAAGGTTATATTCCTGGAAGCTCTCAGAAGGCTTGCTATCTAACTGGGAGGCATCTCTAACATGTTTTTAATCCCTGGAAGCTCTCTGAATGCTTGATTCTCTTATCTATTACTAATCATAGTTGGCATTAAGATGTCGTAATGCTTGTACTGATGCTTTTGCTAATAAAATTGAGTGGCACTCAGTCACTCTCAATCACTTTTCAAGATAAAATGGTTCCTTATTGTCCAAAAAAGTTTGTTGGTATAATTTTATGAGTAGGCTGTTTTATCTTTTAAAAGGTTTGTTCAGGAAGTCAGTGGAGCTTCAATTTTCTGTCTGTTGCGATGTTGCCTAATATTTCTTATTTGCAGTACTGTTGTGTTGTATCTTTATCGTCATATTAATATGCCATAAAAATATCCTTCTCTTCTGTTTTACTTTTTATACTTTTCTTGAGTTTGGTTTTATGACCATTGTTCTTTGTTACTCAGGAAATTGATCAGCCAGCATTAATCCCACATATAGCTGAAGCTAACTCCATCAAATATCCATATGAGGTTCTCTTTAGGAGTTTGCACAAGCTTTTGATGGACACTGCGACTTCAGAGTATCTTTGCATTAATTTTCTTCAGAATATCTATCATGTGGAGAGAATTCCAAAATTTTTACCAGTATAAGAAGTATAATTTTTTTACTTATTTAAATTTCAGGTACCTTTTCTGTGATGAATTTTTTGCAGAAGAATCTATATTCCATGAAATTTTTGCAGGTATTCCATTGATACTCGTGTCATTAGAAAATATTATCTTTTCACAAAAAAAAAAAAGGAAAAAGAAAATGCCTTCTCTTTCTCTCTACATTTGTTTCCTAATTATTTTTATTCCTTTTCTTTTGAATTTAGTTGTTGATGTGTTGCTTACATAATTGAATATAGTATCACTTATGAGTCGGTAAAGGTGAAGAGGAGTCTTAGTGCAACAGTAGAGTTGCTGCTGTGTGACATAAAAGTCACGAGTTCGAATTTCAGAAATAACCTTTTGTAAAGCAGGATAAGACTATGTACAATAGACACTTCCTGCATTGGCAGGAGCTTTATGTACTTATTTGAATTATTAATGGTATGAAACTCTAGATTAGTGAGGGTGTGAAACTCTGTAATTGAAATAAGTAATGGACTAAATAATCCATCAAATGGTTCTTAATGTTAATGGTATTTTCATTAGTTCACAGTTGATGATTCATTATTTTCACATGATACTAGAGTCACCAAGTGTCTTCTTCATTCTCACTACTATACATTTAACTATGTATTGACAATACAAGTTATTTCTTATCTCTAGCGTAGACCATTGTGTTATCTACTTAACCAACCTCTCCCATGGGAATCATCAATAATTAAGGACATAATTATAAATAGTTAGGATCATGCTTTAAAATCTTGTGTCGTACCGCTCGATACGAATGAAACATTTCGTTTTGCCTGTCTACCATCACCGACACGCTTCCGCTACTCACGCTACCTCAGGCCCTAAGGCAGTCACAGAAGTGTCGTGCAAGCCTCATGGCCGCTGCGGAGGTGTTGCATAGGCCTCGCAACAGCCATAGGGACGTTGCTTGGCCTTGTGGTAGCCTCGAACACCTCGCGCTAGCCTCACGGTTGCTAGCGACATGGAACATATTGCGGGCGAAGGTTTAACGTAGGGTTTAATTAAATAACTTAGGTTAATAATTTCAAAAACTCTTAGCTAGAATAGGGATAATTTAAATTGACTTAATTAAACCTAATAAAATTATCCCATTATATATATAATATTTTATTATTTAAATATTTATATTTTTTAATTAATATATTTTGTATTTAAAAAATACCAAAACTATATTGGTATGACACGATACAATATCGAAACTGTATCATTCTGGTCAGGGACCGAAATGTTGGCACGTGTCGAGATTTAAATGGATTATAGTTTTATTATATAACATATATGGAAACCCTCCAGCCATGGTTTTGATGAGGCAGACAATACACCTAAAACCTTAAAAATAAATTTTAATGCCCATATTAACTAAATAAATTTTAATGCCCATATTAACTAAGCTAGTTGGCACCTAAGGTCCTAGTATCAAGATTTTATCCTGGTTGGATCAATGAGATTTAGTTCATCATGATTCCTTCATCTTCCTTCCTCTGGGCAGACCTGTGTAGCCTTGCTGGAGATCATCAGAGTAGAACTATGATTTCTTCTTTCATGCTGCCTCCTTATTGTTGGCTATCTTTGTCAGATCCAGATCCAGTGTTTTCTTCTACTGCCAGTACTGTTTTGCAGTCTTTCTGTTCCTCTCTTTTCCATGGGCACTGCCGACTCCGTAGTGAGATCTGATCACAGCTCACGTAACTAGATGATCCTGATGCTAATTAGTGAACAATTGTCAGTACGGGAACAGGAAGGGGTCAGGAAAGAATAAGAATACCCGTAGTTCCCATTCATGGAGGCTTCTCTGCTCCCTCACCATCAAGACCTAGGATTTTGTTGAAGAATTCACTGCCTAGCCTTCCCAAGTATCAGGATAACATGTCATACCTTTCTCCATGCACTCCACTCCCTCATGAAGGTTCCTTTGTAAATTTATTTATTTCACAAATTTTGAATAGAAGATGCATACAAAATTTGGGAATTCCTCTCAATACCAATTTGTTGGGAAGTTGAACAATCAGAACGTGACTAGAGCATACCTAATTGTCCTTTTACTGTTAGTATGGTTATTCAACTTATGTCAAAGTCCAATCAGGTTTTGGATCCTTGAGTTACGTGATGGAACTCCTCACCAAGAATTATTTTGGAGAAATACTGTTAATCTTAATTGTGCGTGTTTTTCTTGATGCTGATGATGTTGGGGTATCCAATTGCAGATCTACTTATTTCACTATTGTTGGTGGAACAGTCAAGTAACTTCCCTACATTCCTAAAGATTTTATTTTTTAGGAGTATATTAAACCTGCTAATGTTTTTCACCATTGCATTCAAACTGGTAGTCATTTTAAAAAAAAAATAAATTATGAAGATCAGTTTGCATATGCCATCAGTTTGGGAGGATGTGCTTATCTAGTATACTCTGGAATATTTAACTCCATCCATAATTATAGGTCAAGGTTAAGTTCTGTGGCTAGGTGAAGGAACATTATCTACGTGCATAGCATTCATCCTCTTGTGAAACAAAAAAAAAAAAAAAAACCTTTTCCTAATTACCCTTTGTTGGCCTTCTGTTTGCCTTAATGCAAATTGCTCAAATTCACACTATTAGAAGCATGGTTGTCAAAATTAGTATCGGTTTTGGGAATCAGACAGTCAAAAGACCTATGTAGGAACCGTATTGGATCAATACAATTGACTAAATTGGAATTCTTAATTAAAAAGATTAAATAATGAAAAAGACTAATAATTTGATATGAAAGATGGCATATGATGTTTCATAATATCATGAAAGGACATAATAAAACAATATACTAGTAAATCATGAGGGACATTTTATCCTAGCCCAGTGGCCCTTTGGGGGGTTAGAGACCTAATGAAGCATTTTGCATCCATTAGGGATAGACCCTAAAACCTATTGGAATAAACACTCATGCAGGTACTAATTGTGCCAACCTGTTGGGGTTAGTTTATATCATCACTGATTTCATATCATAGGTATTATTAGCTTAAATGTATTAGATTATTTTTGTTATTGTTTAATGAACGACAATTGACCAAAGGGCGTACTTAAAGTTACGTAATTCCCAAAAGGCACACCTAAGTCTTAGAATTCCCAATGGACACACTTGTTTCCGATTATACTCTTTCCGTCGTTCAACATTAAAAAAAAAATTGATTTTCTTTATTTAAATCAAACCGAACCAAATAAATAAAAGGGTAGCCCGGTGCACGAAGCTCCCGCCATGCGAGGTTCCGGGAAAGGATCGATTGTTACAGCCTTACATGTTTTTTTTTTTTTTGCAAGAGGCTGTTTCCAAACCAAACCAAATAAATAAAAAATTAATTATTTCATCAAGTAGTTTCGTGTAAAAGTCATTGATGACCTAAAAAGTTCAATTTTTTGTTTTAAATTTATGTCATTAAATTCATGATTATCTCCTAAATTTATCCATATATATATTTTTAAAATTTTAGAATTTTAAGAAAAATTAAAATTTTTAAAAATATAAAAGAAGGTTAATAAAATTTATAAAATTAAAGGAACATTAATAAAAGTAATTTTTTATATAGCTAATTACGGGAGAAAAATGAAACAATATTAAAAAAGAGATAAAAAAATAAAAAATACAATGACTTTTGTGGACTGGACTTTTGTAAAACCATCCTTTGTCGATACCAATCCAACACGGGTGATCCATATTAGTATTGCCTGATTTTGACTCCCATGATTAAATGTTTAGTTCAGTTCTCAAAACAAAGTTCTTGCTTTATGGAAAATACTTGAAGAGTTTGTATGGGATTTGATTGAGCACATTAGTATTTGTATTGCTTGATTAGAATAATAACAAATGAAATAAAATTTCTTTTTCTCCAGGGCCATTTCAGGTCATTGATGAACATTTCAACACAGTGCTTCCAAATTACTATGATGCCATTGGCTTGATGCTTATGATTCGCATCATACACCAACACCAGGTACCTTCATAGAATAAATTAATAAAATAGTAAAGTCCTCCATGGGATATTTTGTTATTTTATTCATATATAGTTATAAACAGTAGGACAAGCATGGATCGTGATAATGAATGTGTTGATATACTATAAAAAGTTATCCTCGGTACTTGCTCAAATCTTTTACTTTTCCTCATTTCCTTAAGCTCGGTATCAATGTAGGTTTCCATTATCCCAGCCCATCCTGTCACCCCTCTCCTCTTTCTTTGTTCATCTGGAACGTCCTCCCACCCTTACCTCATGACAACTGAACATTATGCTCCCTTGTTTATGCAATGTATCCTGTGTTGGTATTTCTCCCTTCTGAACAGCCAGTTTATAGGATGTCAGTCGCAACATTGAACTTGAAGGCCCACTATATTGGGATTCTCTCTTGTCTGTACTACTTTTTGACTTCTATATGATATTTGATCATGGTTCCTACAACTTGAAATCATATCATGACATCCAACTGTGATTTTGTTCCATGCAACATCGTCATGGTTTTTTTCCATGCCTACACAGTGTATTGATGATTTTCTTACATGCAAAAGCTCATAGAAGTGCAAAAAACAAACAAACAAAAAAAAAAAAATCACTTCATTCCTCTTCCTCCCCATCTCTTTCAACACCACCCTTCTAAACCAACCGCTTTGATTTCTTTACAAAACCACTTAGTCTAACTTTATTTTCCTACTTTGAGTTTCATGTTGGGCATGGCTCATTATCATCATCATCAAGTTTTGGTTACATGAATCTTATTCCTACAACTTGCTGAACAGTTATATTAGTCCCATTTGAGATGTTTATTATATTATTTTCATGATGCTACACTATATAAAACCCTCCTTGGCATTTTACATGCTTGAATAATTTTTTTTTCGCTTCTCCAACTTGTCATGGTTGAGATGCCTTGCTTAAGAATGGGTTTGGCCATCCATCTACATGTGTAGGAAGGGTGCAATCTTTGATTAGCAATCTTTGTTTTACAAAATTTATTCACTTCGTTAAGAGGAGACCAAGTGCTTCTCCCATTAACTGAAATCCTTTTGCTGCATATGTAAATACTAGAAGTAATCTGAATATTGCTACACTTACTGTTATGCAATGGCATATTCAACATCCCTCTTTTGCATGTCTGTCTTCCTTCTAGTCATATTGATATCTAAGAATATATAACATTGACAAGGAAATCCCACCTAATCCTTGACTGTTATTGCAGTTGATTATGTTTAGGCGCCGAATTCCATGCCTGGACTCATTCTTAGACAAGGTACAGTTGCAAATACCTTTTATAGTTGTAGAGTTCATTTGTCCCTTTTTGTGTAAATATATCTTCATTAATGTTATTTATTTTGGTCGTTTTCAGATGGTTGACAATCTTTATCTAGGTGAAGGGCTACCTTCACTTTACATGGAAGACTGATTATGTAGACGAAAAGTGTTAACCTGGATCTAATGAGATTGGCTTTTGATATTGTGATATAAGATATACATGCTCTCTCTCTAGTGGGAAGATAATTGCTAGTTTCAAGTTGTAGTTGTCATGACTAGGAGATTTCATTCCTTTATAAGAGATAGCCTCCCAGCTCGGACAATATTCATTCCTACATCAAAATCATAAATAATCCCCGAGAAGGGTACACTAGGCTGTATGAATATGAATATGCAACACTTTATTAAATCAATAAATGCAAACACATGACTCTACTATGCTCATGACCACAAACTGACGACATGCAGATAATGAAATGAAAAATATTAAAATAACCAAATGCATAAACAATCCAAACTATGCATTACAAAAATGGATTGGATAGACTTTGTAGAAACTGTCTCCATAACTATTGAGCATCTCTCGACAATCTCGTTCAACTTTATTTACCAAATCTAGAAAATCACCAAGTATGGAATCTAGAGGTCAAGAAAAAGGAAAGTGAGCACAAAGTGCAAAGTGGACAAACAAAAGACGTGTATGAAAATGTAATCAAAGAGGCCAACAACATAAGAGATAATTTATATTTATCTATATGTATTTATAAATTTAGCGCCATTTAATTATGCCTCTTTTTTGTCATTTGTCTTTTCTTAACTAATTTCATCAATTCTCATTTATTTCATACTTTCAACATTTTAAACATTATAATATTCTCTTTATCCAACACTCAGCAACATTTATTTGGAAGGTGAGCAACAAGTAATACACCCATCTGATACAAACACATCAAATATAATTATATAGGTGAGTGACCCGCAACCTACCTAAGAATGATGCATCGTATATGAGAGTGAATCACCCACAATCCACTCTTAACGAAATGCATTATGCACCTATACATATGTAGATCGGGTGAACGACCTGCAATCCATCTGAAGAGATGTATAGTATATACATGAGGTGAACGACCAACAATCCACCCATTACAAAACTACATCGTGTGTATGCACATATACAAACACATATATAGGGTGAACGACCTGCAATCCACCCAAAAAATGCCTCACATAAAAATAGGGTGAACCTGCAATCCACCCCGTGAGGAAAAATCATCTCAATGTGTCCAAAGCACATGAAATAAATGTGACATTCACTTCTTTATTAATTTACTTAAGAAATTACATACTCCTAACGAGCCGAAACTCTCTCTTGTATTATTCGATTTTTTGGTAAACTATTTTAACAGTATTATTCCCCGTCGTTTACCCTCTTAAAATTCTCATAAGGGTTTGTATTCTCTTTAAGGGAGCTATCCTAAGTTCTCCTATAGTGTCCTTCAATTATTTTCTAACATCATGTGCTAAAAATAATTTATGGCAGTAATCAACATA
>JBBPFQ010882733.1:0-11910 GCA_037974815.1 Kaempferia elegans
GAACTAACTCTAAGAGGGTCTGAAGGCGTCTTCACGAGGCTGAGGGCGCCTACTGAAGGCGCCCTCAGAGTCCTAAAGGGGATTCCGGGTGCTACTTCACAACAACAGTTACGTTTTTGCTCCGGACGGCTCCATTAGCTCTGGTAGGACCTTTAGCTCTGGTCGTCTCCATTAGCTTCCAGTCACTTGGGTGATCTCGAATATCCAGAATAGGGATCACCCAAACTCATGTTCCGTCCTCGAGCAAACTTTCTCCCCGGCCTCACGTCCCTCGAACCGTTGCGTGCATCATTTTCGTCCGTCTATGTACTCTTCGGCGACTTCTCGTCCCTCGGACACACCGAGCCCATCGACTTACTTACTGTGTCGTTCTTCTCGTCCGCCGCATCTTCCGCTCAACTTCTTGTGTTCCTAAGCTCCTGCACATTTAGACATAAGGATCATAAAACACATGTCTAACCTAACTTGGTTGGTCACATCAAAACCAACCTTGAGACCAACAATCTCCCCCTTTTTTATGTGAGCAACCCCAAGTCCAATAAGACATAAATTTTAATATTAAAGAATAATAAGGGATAAGAAAATAATAAATTTGGTACTATTCCTAAACTAACATTCTCCCCCTTTGATCGTATAAAAATTCAGAATTCAAAGATAATCTCTTAGTTATCCAAAAAAAATTCTATTTAGCAGAATTAAAATAGTAATTATTTAAAAACAACTTAAAGAAATTGACAGTTTCAAAGAAAATATTTAGAAAAAAATTTAAGATTTTCAAAAACTAAGTTCGGAGAAAAAAAATATTTTTATCATTATTAAAAAATAACAGTAAAATCAATTTCAGTTAAAGCATAAAAAAAATTTTATACTAGTAAAGATTTTGGAACCCAATAGATGTTCCTTCCAACTGGGTTGTCCAAAAAATTTTTAAGAACATATTTCTGAGAAATTTTCCTAATTTATTCTGAATGATAGTAAAAATACCAATTTACAGAATTCCTATATGAATATATGACTTGTTATTTCTTTTTGTTTCTAATTTTTCTTTTAATTATTCATTTTCTAATTTCAACTTGTCAAAATCAATTAGTAGACATGATATTGCTAAAACTCTTTTTATTTCTAAATTTTCTTTCTCTAGCTTAGCAAGGTCTTTTGAAAGCATTTAATAAACTGGAAAGATTGATAAGGAGTGAAGGAATGTACCTAACTTACCTTTTGTGCTAAGTGTCCCCCTCCATCATAGCTTTCTTCTGATATGGATCCACCTTCGTCGATGCTCTCTCCCCCTGAATCACAGGATTCTTCATTTGACTCTCCCCTTGAGTCGATGCTCATCTCCGAATTCTCTTGGTAGCTTGCCATTAGGCAAGTCCGGCGTAGGCTTCGATCTCGGACTCTGATAAAGACTCGTCCCATGTCACTTTTAGGTTCTTGTACTTTGTTGGTCTTCTTTCTTTCTCTTTCTCCTTCTTGAGTTTTAGGAAATCATCCTCGATATGCCCTTCTTCATGGCAATTATAGCACTTCACTTTTCTTCTTCTTTCTTTTCTTTCCTGCGACTTACGAAACTTGTTAGACTTAAAAAATATACTAAGATTCTTTACCATTAGCGCTACTACTTCATTTTTGTCCACTAAGGAATATGACTCAGATTCATCCTTCCTCATTGTTTTTAGCACCAGGTTGGATTCTTTGTTTTGAGCTACATGTCTAAACTCGTGAATTTGAAATGCTAAAAATAATTCTTCTAAACTGCTTTTATCAAAATCTCTAGATACAAAGTAAGCATCAATTAAACTAGACCAGTTTTAATTTCTAGGAAATGCATTTAGGGCGTATCTTATCGAATCTCGGTTGTTTACCTTTTCACCGAGATTCGTTGGCTAAGTTATCAATTCCTTCAGTTTGCTTGTATCTGCAGGACCGTTTCGTCATCTCTTAATTTAAGATTTGTAATCTGATTCCGGAGCAGGTCATGTCTCGCGAGCTTTGCTTCATTGGTACCTTTGTGAAGCTCTAGGAATTTTTTTCCAGAGCTATTTTATCGACGAATAGGGCCCGATCCAACTTTCCTCCTGAGCTGGTAGCGCATTAAGTAGGTGGAACTATGTCTTTCCGTTGGTAACAAATTTTCCTTGTTCTTTCTTTGTCCATAACTCTTTTTTCTTGCTTTCTCTGTTGTGGTCGACTGGGGACTCAAAATCAATTTTTAATATTAAGAATATATGAAAATCTGTTTTGAAAAATACCTCCATCTTGCTTTTCGACTGTCTGAATTCTCCTTTAAACTTTGGTGGGTGGATGCTAGATCCGGTCATCTGTCGTGCTTTATTTGGCGGTTAGTCCTCCAGAAGCAACCTCGCTCTGATACCAATTATGTGACCGTTTCGAGCCGGTAGATAGAGGTCTATAACCTACAAGTTAGAATTTAAAATCTCGAGATAATTCTAAGCTGCGATATCACGTTAGTTCAACAAATTAATTAAATAGCACAACATAAAAGAAAGAGAGAGGCTCAAATTTTACTTGGTTACAACCTAGGTGGTTGTTAATCCAAGGCGGTTGAAAATCTCACTAAAATCTCCTTGGATGTAGGCGGAAAAGCCTCTTACAGACACTTAAGCTTAGAAACAGGCTAGGAAATCTAATTACATAAGTTGTGCTTGAGTCGTTGTTTAATTCCTAGCTCCGGGGGCCTTTTTATAGCTCCTGGAAATTTGATCTCGTGGGCTGAGGACGCCTTCAGGGATGCCCACGGCGCCCTCGATCGGATAAAGTTTTATCTTAACTGATAAAATTGTATTCCATCTCAACGGCGAAATTATGCGCCGAGAGGGCGCCTTCAGAGGGTCTGAATGCGCCTTCACAAGGCTGAGGGCACCTACTGAATGCGCCCTTAGAGTGTTGAAGGCGCCTTCCGGGAGTTACTTCACGTCAGCAGCTTTTACTCCGGTCTACTCCGTTAGCTCCGGTCGGCTCCGTTAGCTTTCGATCGCTTAGATGATCTCAGACATCCAGAATAGGGCTCACCTGAACCTATGTTCCGTCCTCGAGCTGGCTTCCTCTCCGGATTCTCGTCCCTTGGATCACCGCACGCATCCTTTTCATCCGCCGGTGTATTGTTCCGTGACTTCTCGTTCCTCAGACACACCGAGCCAGTCGACTTGGTTATTGTGTCGTCCTTCTCGTCCGTCGCATCTTCCGCTCGACTTCTTGTGTTCCTAAGCTCCTGCACACTTGGATATAAGGATCAGAAAATACAAGACCTAACCTAACTTGGTTGGTCATATCAAAATCAACTTGGGGACAAACACCTTTGTTTACTTGAAATGGATAGCAAAGGTCCTTCTGGACTTTAAGTATCGCCTGAACCTTGCGCTTCAAGGCAGACGGGCTCCCTTTCTTGGACTTGGAGGAGATTTTCGAAGCCTTCTCTCGATTGTGCCATGACTCTGACTGCTTCTTCCAACTGTGCTGGAACTCAGTCTGTTTCCTATGACTGGACTAGGGCTTAGACTGTGGAGGTGGAGGGATGAAGGAAACTAGCTCAGTGGTGAGAGGGCAGGACAGGAATATTAGCTCGGCCCGCTCCTCGTCAGAAGGCACCAAACCATGAAGTTCAGTGCTCTAGCTGCTAGAGATCTATGTCGAGGCCTCGCTATGCTCGGAGACTCTGTATCGTTCAGAAGTCTTGAACGCTTGAGGAGATGGACCTACTCGGTGACACTTATGCTGTGAGAGTGGTACAGAGTCATCCGGCGAGGCTAACTGAGAGAGAACCTCCACCGACCTCAGTGTCGTCCGTCGCGTCTCTCCCTGCGACTTGGCTGGCCTCTCCTCCTCATCGATTGGATACTCAGCAAAGTCGATCGGCTCACGACCATGGGTAGCCAGCTCAATAGCCGCGATGTCTTCTAGCTCCTCGTCCATCATACTGGACAAATCACCCATGCACGCCTTATACATGACTTGG
The DNA here is from genome assembly GCA_037974815.1 of Kaempferia elegans. Lineage (NCBI taxonomy): Eukaryota > Viridiplantae > Streptophyta > Magnoliopsida > Zingiberales > Zingiberaceae > Kaempferia > Kaempferia elegans. The sequence goes on from JBBPFQ010882733.1 coordinate 3,977, forward strand.
CTTGCAAAATAGACCGGGCGAACGTCTTGCTGAATTGGTCTGTCAATGGGACTTGGACGGTAATGAGACCAAACATGTACAAAACGCCCTCCTCCAGCAGTTTAAGATGTGAAACTTCACACCAGCCAGGGTTTGGGATACATGACTATCCCACACAACACTCGAATGGAGTTTGGCACTAACCGTTACAGGAGAATATGGAAGTATTTACATATTTCGATGAAAAAAGGGTGAATGGGAAAACTAATGCCAAAAAGGGACTGGTCCTTAAAGAAAATGGTGTATCTGTTCGATGGAGTATGGGGGTGGTGATCATCGGATGGAATGATGCAGTGGTAAGAGTCAGGGATTTCATAAGAAAGGAGAACCTAGTCCACCTCCCCGCCCTAGATGTCAAAGACGGTAGAGGTGAACCAGAATCCGACCACCACGCTGGAAGAGGGAGCGGTCATCGGAGAATGGAAGATTAGAAAAGAAAAGGAGGAAACAAGACTTACGCAAAGAAAGATTAACGAAGGAGAGTGGAGGAAGAAAGTCGCTGGAGGAAGAGAATCTCCAGAGAGTTCAAAGAAAGAAGCGAGCGAAAGTGACGTCGCTGCCTACCCCACAGGCATTTATAAACCCTAGGAGAAGGGAATCATATCCGTCCGATCGAGTGCCATGAAAGAAGGGATAAGATCTCAGTCATTGATTTCAAACCCTCAAAAGTTGTAGCGTCAGAAATCAAATCTCAACAATGCGTTGTCAAATCAGAAATTCTTGCCACAAGTGGTTGCCAAATGGCAATTTGGTATGGCCGTATTTAATGAAGAAATCAAATATAATCATTGCAGGAAGTCGGAAGACGTGTGCGGCGTGCCTCACATTAAATGATGAATGACCGACCTAGTTACTGAGATATATGGAAGGCAGTAGAACGCACGGGCCGCGTTTGTTCAGACATCGAGTCTGGTTGGACCAAATGACTACTACCGGCGCTTGGACAGGAAACCCGACAAGGCATAAAGAAAAGCACAAGACTCGACAGCTGTCCAGTTAGTCGGAATTAAAACCTCCTTTGAATAGACTTGAAGGGAAGGTTTGTGGTGCGGTGGATAGAGGAAGACCTGTAAAGTCAAGTCAACATCCGACCGGACAGCCTACATGGCACCCTAGTAGATCAAGTAGTTAAACGAAGGATCGCCGAGCACCAAGCCAGCCCAAGCTTGAACCAGAAGCAAGCAGAATACCAGACGATCGACCGAGTGGACGGTTCGGTCAGTTATCTCCTTTCAAAAGAAGTGAGCAGCGAGTGCATCACCAAGCAGAATGAGCCACTATGCCAACCGATAAGTGCACCAAGTAGCGGCCCAATCGGCCAACGGATCAGTCAACTAGCTACTCAAGAAAGACACTCTAGCCATCAGAGGAACCGGTAGGATAGGGGAACTCGGGACAGACAACCATCTCTGACTAGTGTGGGCGGTTGATTGGCCATTGAGCCTGGTCAGATGATAGGAGCTGCTCAGCTTCGACCTTACTTACCCTCCTTATCGCCTAGTGCAACTGTTAAATCAGAATATCAAATGTCAGAGAATATGCTTTGTACTCCCATATACGGAAGAAGTTTCCCAAAGGCTAACATATACGGAATGTATACCCAAATAAGGAAAGACAATTAAGGGAAGACGGGAGAATGCCAGAAATGTCCACCCCTTTTCGAGAAATATCTCAACATCTGTGTTAAGTAACGCCCCAGTATAAATAGAATCTCTCACAACCAGCGGAGGTATACAAATATCATTTATTACTTCCAATCCAGCATTCATCGCCAGGTACGATCGTTGCACTGACTTGAACGTCGGAGGACCAGAGCCGAAGATGCCTTCCCTGACCCGGTTGCTAATGCTCTTTTGGACTATCTATAGTAGTCATCTCCCCGTTTCTTGACTAGAGCATACACAAAAAAAATAAAAATTCTAATGGTTTTTTATAGATCAGTATTTCTAATAAGAAGAAACTCAGACCTGAAAAATCTTTACAGAATCAAAACTAAAGGGGTGGTCTTACTTGTAAGCCACGCTTATAATCTTAAGTAGCTCAGGAACATTTTACTTCATTTGGGAGAACAAACTTCTGAATAAACTCTAAATTTGGCAATATGATGTAAGCTGAGTAAGAAGGCTAGAATTTGCACTTTAACTATACAACAAGTGTCAGATGCGCGATGGTTAATGCGCAATGCAAGAAGGCAGCAACCCAACTTCATTTATGAAGAACACCATCTTTTGTGTATAGTTCTTCCAACGGGGATAATACAACAAACCCTCTTCTCTCAATTTTTAAACTTAATTATTTTATCAAGAAAATTCATATAAAGTCATTGGTTATACTAAAAAATTCATATCATTAAACTCATTATGATCTTCTAAGTTTATCATTTTTTTATTTTTTTTATTTTGAAGCTTTAATAAAAAAATAAAAATACAGAATAAGGGCAATTAAAAAAAATTTAAAATATTTTTTTTTATTATTTAACTATACAAAATAAGTAAAAGTAAAATAAAATTAAGGTGATTATCATGAGTTTTATTTTGAAATTTATTATTATTTTTGTATATTTTAAAAAAAAAATCTCGATTCGATTTGGTTTAGTTTATTCAATTTTAAATAGGAAAAAAATATTTTTTAGAAAATTTATAAAATTATGTGCGCCCTAGCAAATTAATGCCCTCACAAATTAATATCTAATTATAATTGAAATTGAAAAACATCTTATTGAGACATTGTCACATTTTAGAATTTCATAGTCATTAGATTTGAATCTTAAGCATAAATAATAATAATAATAATAATAATAATCATTATTAAAAGTTACAAATCTAGAAATATTTTCAGAAAAAGATATTGATCCTGTGTGAATGTTAGATGATGATTTATCGGTGAGCCAATCGAGGACCAATTTATGTGTCAATCATAGCATGCCCGAGAGGGATGATGAAAAGAACTCAAACTTACACTGAGAAAAATCAACCATTAAAAATGAGAGTTAGGATGATGACCGATGGGCTCCTCGGCGTAGTCACTCCAACGCTCAAATTAGAAAATGAAGGAAATTAGGGTTGTTTATATGTGTAAAGTAGAGTACTCGTGCGTGCATGTACCTAGAAAGAGCCCAGATCCTCTAGTCCCCTTTGCTTGGTCCCCTCCTGGTCCAAATCAGGAGGGTCATTGGATCAGATCATGATCCATATATTGGTCTCTTCTTGATCTGATCCAATGGCTCTCATGATTTGGAACCAAGAATCCGGGACCATAGGGTCTGGGCTCACCTAGAAAGGGATAAAAAACCCCTTTTATAAAGAAATTAATAACCTTTTTACCTATATGACCGTTATTTAATTTCTTAAACAATGTGAGTGTTGATCATGTTAACATATTTTTTTTTAAATAATGGGTTTAGGAAACTCTTCCTTTTTTTTATTTTGATCTTTATGTTAATCATTTCTTATTCATTGTAAGATTTAGTCGCGTTATTGCCCCTCCATGAAATAATCAGATCTTCTTCCTTTTTTGATACCTTAGGTTCTTCCTTCTTCTTCCGAAGAGGACATCCAGGAATCTCGAGAGGACATCAAAAGTCAAAGTCCCGAGAAGAGATCAGGAGTTGGGTATCCCGAGAGGACATCCAGAAATCCTAAGAGAACGTCGAGAGCTAAAGTCCCGAGAAGATATCGAGAGTTGGGTGTTCTAAGAGGACATCCAGGAGTCCCGAGAGGACATCGAGAGTTCAAGTCATAAGAAGAGATTGGAAATCAAGTGCCCCAAGAGGACATCTAAAAATCTCGAGAGAACATTGAGTGTCAAAGTCCCCAAAAGAGATCGCGAGTTGGACCTTGAAATTGCTAATTGTTCAACAGATTCATAATTTTATCATGTAAGCTTCTTCTGATTCTTATTTAATTTGGATAAATTTATCATCCGTTAATCTACCTGGCCCCTGCTATTCCATATCCGGATCAAGTTTGAGAATCTAGATCTTATTAGTTCAAATTTAGAGTTTAAAAATTGACAGACACTTGTCACATTTTAAAATTGACAGAGATATTTGTTAACTTTCCAAAAATATATCTGTCTTTGCGAGAAAAACTATAAAACATCGCTCCCACTAAGATTACAAACACCTGTGTTGCCAACTTCGAGCACAGCAATCGCTCGATATCCATTATTTTCACCGTCGCCGCCACTAAGTCTATTTGTGTGCATAGCTTAGTTGACCATTGATATTAAAAGTCATTTTTACAGGTTCTATAACAATTATTCCCAAGTAAATAGACTCAAATATACAGAAATATGAATAAAAATAACAAGTGCTTCATCCTAAAAGAAAAAAAGAAATTAAAATTTAGACCATGAACCAGTTTATTTCACCTAGCCAATTAATTTTAAAAGATTTATATCCTATTTGCATCAATAGAGTTTATCTATCTCCCTCATCAACGGCTGCAAAATGTTAAGTAGCAAATCTTCATACGGATAAACAAACTCCAATTATTACTTTTTTAAAGGTTTATTATGTCCTATTTACATCAATAAATTTATCTCCCTCATCAAATCATACTGATAAACGAACTCCAATTAATTTTTGAAAGGTTTATTATGATACGATGAACCTTATTTAATCATTTTATTTTAATCATGGCTGATTTAGCATGATACAAAAGATCCGGAAATCATTCACATTAGATAAACAGATATTTTTAAGTAGATGGTAAAAGAAATTGAGATAATTTTTTATGTTAACATTTTTAAATTCTACACTCAATGAACGAAACAAGTGCGCTCCAACCAGAAAAAGGGAATACATTAATTATAAAAAAATAATCAAATTATAAACTAAAATTTCAATTTTATTGGCAGGGGCCGCGCAAGCGCGTACCCCTCTACCACAAATTATGACGTCCACTCTCCCACTTGGGGAGATGGTAAACCAACACCTCTCCAAAGTGCAATGGAGAACGTTGATTTAGGCCACGAGTCTTCTTGATCGCCCGTCGACCCCGTCCAGGTAAGTATGATCCAACGTTGCACACAGCTCCTATCTTATATTGGTCTGTCTGCTCTCTCTCTATTCCACTTCGAGATGTGGGACTAAAACACGTGAATGTGATTAATCCCTCCCTTCTCGTTGGAAGCAGACAACAGAGCTCTCTCTTGATTGGCTGCGAACCATCGCAGAATCGAGATTCGACTTTCAACTCTGCATTTCTTCTTGCGATTTTGATCATCATCGTGGTTGTTTCATGGCTGTTCGAATGCAGCAATGTGCTCACTTCAGTAGCCTACGTGTATTCCCCCTGCCCTTCTTTTATCCCCATGATTTTGAGAAGGATGCCTTTTGTGGGACCGTTTTGGGTCGGTGAACGGAGGTCTATAACCTACAAGTTAGAATTAAAAATCTCAAACTAATTCTAAGCAGGAATAACACGTTAGTTCAATAAATTAATTAAATAACACAACATAAAAGAAGGAGAAAGACTCTGATTTTACTTGGTTACAACCTAGGTGGTTATTAACCCAAGACGGTTGAAAAACTCACTAAAATCTCCTTCGATGTAGGTGGAGAAGACTCTTACAGACACTTAAGCACAAAAACAGATTATGAAATTGATTATAGAAGTTGTGCTTGAGTTGTTGTTTAATTCATAGCTCCAGAAGCCTTTAAGGATGCCCAGGACACCCTCAGCCGGATAAAGTTTTATCTTAATTGATAAAACTTTATCCCATCTCAACGATGCATTTCTGCAACTAGAGGGCGCCTTCAGATGGTCTGAAGGCGCCTTCACGATGCTGAGGGTGCCTACTAAAGGCGCCCTCAAAGTCCTGAAGGCTCCTCCGGGTGCTACTTCACATCAGTAGTTTTTGCTCCGGTCGGCTCCATTAGCTCCGGTCGGTTCCGTTAGCTTCCGGTCGCTTGGGTGATCTCGGACATCCGGAATAAGGCTCACCCGAACTCATGTTCCGTCCCCGAGCCCGTCGATTTACTTCCATCCCCGATCTGCTCACAACCATGGGCAGCCAGCTCCGTAGCCATGATGTCTTCCATCTCCTCGTCCATCATACTGCACAAATCACCCATGCACGCCTTATACATGACTTGGCCTGCAAAGAAAGACAATCAATTAGCTAAAAGGAAAAGAGATCGGGCGAACGTCTTGCTTAATTGGTCTGTCAATGAGGCTTGGACAGGGTTGAGACCGAAGATGTATTGAACGCCCTCCTCCAGCAGCTTGAGATGTGAAACTTCAAACCAGCCAGGCTTTGTGATACATGACTATCCCACACAACACTCGAATGGAGTTGGGCACTAACCGTTACAGGGGAATATGGAAGTATTTACATATTTCGATGAAAAAAGGGTGAACGAGAAAACGAAGGCCAAAAAGGAACTTGTCCTTAAAGAAAATGGTGTATCTGTTCGGTGGAGTATGGAGGCGGTGATCATCGGATGGAATGATGAAGTGGTAAGAGTCAGGGATTTCATTAGAAAGTTGAACCTAGTCAACCTCCACGCCTTAGATGTTAGAAACTGTAGAGGTGAACCAGAATTCGACCACCATGCTGGAAGAGGGAGCCGTCATCAGAGCATGGAAGATTAGAAAAGAAAAGGAGGAAACATGACTTATGCAAATAAAGATTAACAAAGGAGAGCGGAGGAAGAAAGTCGCCGGAGGAAGAGAATCTCCAGAGAGTTCGAAGAAAGAATCGAGCAAAAGTGACGTCGGTGTGTACCCCACATGCATTTATAAACCATAGGAGAAGGGAACCCTATCCGTCCGATTGAGTGCCTTGGAAGAAGGGATAAGATCTCGATCATTGATTTCAATCCCTCAAAAGTCGTACCGTCAGAAATCAAATCAAATCAAATCTCAACAGTGCGTTGTCAAATTAGAAATTCTTGCCGCAGGTGGTTACCACATGGCAATTTGGTATGGCCATATTTAATGAAGAAGTCAAATATAATCATTGCAGGAAGTCGGAAAATTTGTGCGGCGTGCCTCGCATTAAATGATGAATGACCAACCCAGTTCCTAAGATCTATGGAAGGCGGTCGAATGCACTGGCTGCATTCGTTCAGACATCGAGTCCTGTTGGACCAAATGACTACTACCGGCGCTCGGACAGGAAGCCCGACAAGGCATAAAGGTGGACACATGACTCGACAATTGTCCGGTCAATCGGACTTAAAGTCTACTTTGACTTGACATGAAGGGAAGGCTTGTGGTGCGGTGGATAGAGGAAGACCTGTAAAGTCAAGTCAATGTATGACCGGGCAGCATACGTGGCACCCAAGTAGATCAAGCAGTCAGACGAAGGATCGTCGAGCACCAAGCTAGCCCAAGCTTGAACCAGAAGTAGGCAAAATACCGGATGACCGACCGAGTGGACGGTTTGGTCGGTCAGCTCCTCATGGTCCAACAGAACGAGGACCACACGCCATTGCCAGGCAGAACACTGGCGACTAACCGAGTGGACCGTTCAATCGATTATCTCCTTTCAAAAGAAGCAAGCATAGAGCGAGCGCATCACCAAGCAGAATGAGCCATGATGCCAACCGATAAGAGCACCAAATGGCAGCCCAATCGGCCAGCGGATCAGTCAACTAGCTACACAGGAAAGACACGTCAACCATCAGAGGAATTGGCAGGGTGGGCGAACCCGGGACATACAACCATCTTTGACTAGTGTAACGGTCAAATCAGAATATCAACTGTCAGAGAATATCTTTGTACTCCCATGTACGAAAGAAGCTTTCAAAAGGCTGAGAGAGGATATGCTTTGTAAGATTTAGTCACGTTATTGCCCCTTCATGAAATAATCAGATTTTCTTCCTTTTTTGATACCTTGGGTTCTTCCTTCTTCTTCCGAAGAGGACATCCATGAATCCCAAGAGG
>JBBPFQ010882840.1:0-11909 GCA_037974815.1 Kaempferia elegans
TGGTGGTGTTTACCATAGAAGTTGATCATTATCACAAAAAGAGTAGCGGAAGGGAGCAACCTCTCCCTTCATTGCCAAGTGGAGTGACCTCTCCCTTCTTGGATCATGAGTTGCAGTTTTGGGATAGTGCCTCCACAAAACAATGTCAAGAAAACATAGAGAAAGAACAACCAAAGTATGAATATGTAATACGACAAAATTGAATTTACATTCATGAAATACGATGAACTTGCAATCAATGATTGATCCATTGAGAATAAACGACAAAACATCGAGAATGGCAGGAAGAGCACAAATTAAGGAGGGGAAGAAGTACCTCACCACTGGTCTCTCCAAAGATAAAGGAAGAAGCAACAACAAAACAAGGGGAAGGTTGAAGAAGCAAGGGTTGTTGCAGCCTCAAGACGAAGGAAACAGGAGAAGATAAAAGAGAGACGACGACGGTCGAAAGAGAGAGACGTGTAGAATTAAAAGTCCATAGAAATCTCTATGATAAATAGATAACTTTTTCATTTATTTTTTAAGGTTTACCAAGGGTTTAAATGATATAAATTTTAAATTTTAAAGAATCCATGAAAATCTATTGAAAGTTTGGATACCAAAAGATTTTCATAGAGTTTTAAAAAGTCAAGTTTCAATACCACATGACTTTTTTAAACTTTATAAAAATCTAATTTGGATATCACTAAATTGTTATGGAGTTTATAAAAGTCTAAATTGAATACACCTAAACTTTTAAAATTCATAAAAGTCATTGAAAGTAATTAAAAATCTAAGATTGAATACCCCTCTAAGTAAATATCCTCAGACTGTTGGGAAAATGAAATCAGAGAAAGATCAGTCCTCAAACAGGTAATCTCAAATGGTCGAACAACTACAAGAGGGCTAAATTGTAGAAACTAATTACTCACTTGACTTCATTAATCTCCTAAAATTTCTTGCCAAAAACACAACTCACGCATAAGCTTAAATTCGACGAAGCCCAATTTTTGTTATAAAGAAGCCAAAAGACTCACTCAGTTCGCATTCGGCGACAAACTGTTCCAAGAGCGGCTTTTTCTGACGCCGAAAGGACAAAAAGGCGAGAAATTGGAGAGAGCGAGAAAAAAGGGAGGGAACGAAGGAGACGAGCCCGCAAGGTGTTCGACCTGATTCACAATTCATAATCCATATCTCCGGACAACACGCTCTCTTCCATGATCTTACTTTCTCTTCGACTTTTCGCCATCGCTATCCAATTCTTCTACCAAATTATTTCTTTCGTACGTTAATAACGCATCGAATCGGCGTCGCTTTACTGTTCTAATTTCTGTCTTTTGTAATCCTTCGTTACGTTACATTTCTAAATATAATTCATCAATAAGAAACTGGCCATTTACCAAAATTTTTTTAAAAAAATCTTAATTGTTTTAATTTATTCAATTGGATTGTAATTTGATTAAAACAATTACATTGAACAGAATAATCAATGTTGCATCATTATATAAATTTAATTTATGATAAAATTCTAATAACAAATTTGGAGAAACAACACCTATAAAATCTATCTTCCAAGTAGAAGATGAGATCACGGGGAAAATGACTGGCCATAAAAACATAGCAATAGACCGTATACAATATTCTTATCGTCTTTAAAATTTTATGCTAGCAAATGGAAAAATAAAAAACTTCAGGACATGCTTCTCCAAGATTGCAAAATGAAAACAAATATGCACAACAAATCTTTGAACAATATCTTACAAAATTGTGTATAAATAATTCTTATGCCAAATAAAGATGGAAGACTAATAAAGATGAGACTTAGAAAAGGCCTCTATCATACGAAAATAACTTCAAATTTTGCACAAGGATTGCTCTCTACGTGTTTCCTAAAATCATCATCACTGTGAAACTTAAAGCTGTACAATGCTTGCCTCTGAGTGAGACCGACCGGGTAAATTCTGTAAATCTTCAAGTCATCACCTCCTCGAATACTTTTCGGCCTTTCATTCCTCCACACAGGAGTGTGATTCTGCGACTTAAACTTTGATGACACTGCGGATTCCATTCCTTTAAGAGTCAACATTCTTGATCTGCTAATGACAAATGAGATCTTATCAGATGCGGTTGATCAAAGTAATTCACAAGCTAAAATATTCTCCCTTAGCATAAGGGAGCAACCTTACCGATGTGCGAAAACAGCTTTGGGCGAAATGTGTAAAGAAATGACAGTAGAAAATCAATTCATTGATGAGTTAATAGCTAGATGATAAATAACCTCAGGAAGACGGATTCCATATGAAATCTTCCTCTTTCTCTCACATATAGATGGTACACAGTTCCTGACATGGTGGTGCAGTTACATGGCCGTTTCTGGAACTTAGTAGTCATTTCTTCCTTGTCTCTGATCTTTGTTGCAAGAAAAATGCATAGACGGCATGACGAGTGAACTGCAGCCATGTCCACGAGTGCCTTGAAAGAATCAGACGGACCCTCGTGTTTCCAACTGAAAAACAAGACCATTGAAGGGGAGAGTGAAAAACCAAATAAGTAAATCAAAAGGTGCACCATTTCTCTTGAGAATGCTTCATACATCAAGTAAAATAAGAAAGAAATTATAAATTTGCACAAATTCCCAAGGGATGAGTATCCTATTTTGACATCCAATCTAGATGGCGCCATGGACAGCTTGAACAATGAATCAATCATAAGACTACAAGGTTTACTTGGATGGATAACAAAAGGGGAAAGGAGAGAAAGAAATTAACAAAAATGTTGTTATTCATGATATGTGCAATTTTAAGATTTTGAATAGAAATAAAATGTTTCTCACCTGATGAAGCTATTGCATATCATGGTTACTCTCAAGCAACGAACAATTGTGGAATTGGAGAGACAAGCAATGATACAAAGGCCCAAAGACAAAGAAACACAATGAAATAACACATCTTGGATGAAGATATTGCACGCGGACTTAACAGGAAAAATTTGTATCAAAAAAGAGAGTTGTCAGCACCCAAAATGAAACATTAGAAATAATCAGGAACCAAAAAAAAAAACTAAAAAGAGCTATTGCCATTTGGTTTCATATTCAAGGGGCATACGGTGTACTTATAATGAATCTTCAGAATCATCAATCAACTTCTGCTCTTGCATGTCTTCATGTTAAGTTACTAGATGGCACTCAGAAGCTTGATTGTAGAGAAAAGAGAGAACAGCCATAGAAACCATATGAAAAAAAAAAACTATGTATAGATAGGGGGAAAACATTTTATTTTTTATTTTTTTTTAAAAGAAAAACAAATAAAACACAGAAAAACTTCCGTAGTGAAATCTTGTTACTATTTATTCTATCATTTCTATATCAAAGTTGAATTCCTTTATATGATTTTAGAAATTTATGACATTTGACATGCCAACCACCTTGCAATATAAGTCCAAAATTTATCATTTTTTCTCCATTTAGACGCCCATATATCTGTGTTTCATCTCATAAGATCAGACAGCATGTCCAAGAGTAAAACTCCCAATTTTCAGTTGCAAACTGTGGGACTGAAACATCCATCCACAAGAGCTTATGGCATTTAACAAAAGAATATTCGTTAACAAAGATGGGCTCCTTGTGTGACTATTTTAAAACAACGAAGGATTCTTTGGAGTCTTCTGGCCAAAAAGAAGTTCTACGATTTCTTGAAAACCAATTGAAATACTACATTGTTAAGGAATTTCTATTGTTGAGCTATGGATCTTATACTGCTCTTGGAACAAAATATGTTGTGAGCTACTGCCAAACCTTACTCCAAAACTCATTAGAGATCTTATACTTGACCATGAAACAAGTTTTTCAGTTACGAACTCAATGCTGTTTCATGCATTTGCTTAAATGAATTTAGTTTTACAACAATAAGAACCCAAGTGAATTTCAAGTATCACCAAAGAAATAAGAGATACTGCAAATAATCGGTGCCTGTAAGTACCTTAATGACTTATTATATGCATTTAGATTTGTTGCAAGGAACTTCATGGTTTTAGCCACTGACTCGACATCATTAAGCTCTTTAATATGTAAAACAGAACTAGGAGAAGGTGCAAACTCCTGGATATTGGGGGCACCAACCACAACAGGAATAGCTCCTGCAAGTAAGCCAACATAATGAAATATGGATAAGATGGAAAAAATAATTGTCATTCCTCCACTTCAGGACTCTTCCAAATTGATGAACAATGGATTGTAATTCTAATGCATATGTGGAGACATGGTCAAAATGTAATTGCAGGAAAGACGTAAATGAATGACATGTCACATATTCAAGAAGTGTAGCACAAACAGCAAATAGTTATGAGTCCCAATTGTTTAGGGTCAGTAACATAAATCTTGTACTTTCATTGAACTCTATGTAGGATATAATGTATGCAATACCAATGGATGGAAAGTGCCGAGAGGTAAAGAAAAAAAAAACAATCAAATGGTTGGTACCATGCGAGCTGCAGTGATAATAGTAGTTGGTTACGTATGAAGGTTGGTTGACAGAAGAATTAACATTGCATTAACTAAATCAATGTAATCATTTATGGCAGTATTAGCTGCAAAAAAAAAAAAAAAACTATGTAGAACCAATAGAATCAGTGCAGTTCTTAGGGAAGAAAATCCTATAAAAAAAGATATATAATTTATCAGCTGAAGTTAGACTTGCAAAAAACCATTGTGTTTCAGTAACTGATTTGCCACATCTATGTGTCAAGAAAAGAATCCCACTTTGAACAAATAACAAAAAACCACATGGGATTAATCACCACAGAAGTCACAAATATTCACACGAATCTACATAAAAGTTAACACAAATAACTCATTGGAAAATTTTAAAGTAGAAAGTATCAATACCTGCAACAAGGGACTGGAAGAATTTTTCTGTAACATAGTCCTCCTCATTAGAGTTCTCAAATGCCAAACTAAATTTGTAGCGTTTCAATGCTTCAACCTTGTCCACTATAAGAACAGAGAAAAAAAATTGTTTAATAATGGAAAAAGAATGAAGGTATTAATTCAAGAATCAATTAACATCTTTCATTACAAAACCATCAAATTTAGATATCATTCATAAAGAATTTAAAATGAAAGACTATTTGCCAAGATTATGTTTTCATCTTTCATAGACAGATGAAGAAATCTAATTTTCAAAATATGCTTGAACATCCTCAAGTTATTCTATGACTACGGATTATGGAGATTACAGTATTTCCAATTTATCTTAAGTGGATTTATAATAATACTATAAAGGCTCTCAAGATAATCTTCAGTTATTCGGGTTTTCATTTAGAAACAGCAGAGTAGCTTCGCAATGATATGCATAAGCACAAGAAGAAAAAGAATATGACCGCCCACTATTTAGGATTGAACACAAACCTCTTAACTAGGTTTTATTTATTTGTTCCTTTTTTTCTGTTTTACCTGACAAGCTAGACATGATCGATATTAGCTTCTCCAACTTGATCAGGATTCAGAAATGTTAGAATAATGGCTCTAGACTTTTAGCCTACCATTGCTTAGCTATTCACAATTGTGTTTGGCTCATCTACATATAGTGCAATCAGGCTCTTCTATATATGATGCAATTATCCAGCTGTAATTTATTCAGTTGCATGTTTTCTTTTGTTGTATAAGCCAGATCATTGTAATGCATGGTACCATAACATAAGCAGTTCAGCAAATAGGAAGGTTCTTAACATACCATTTTCATCTCGATTTTTATGACAAGCACCATAAGAATCAATCTGAATACCGAAATTTTCAAGCATTTCGAGAGCCTGTAGACGGAAATTACGGGCACCACAATTGGAAATAAAGGCAGCTGCATGGGCTTTCTCAGTTTTTGGATGCATAGGAGCCATGATATCATATTCAGCCCACGAGAAGTATCCAACCGGGACATCTGATGACAGACTGGTAGTCATTAGAATGTCATAACCTCTCCTGACATGAAAGAAAGAGTCTCAGTTTCAGATCGAAAGTACACACTGAAAATTAATGATTCAGGCACTGCTATAACCAAAGAGTGTTATTTAACAGGAATACACAGATTCCCCAAATGGTGAATCTACTTTATTTTTGCCCAAACAATGAACCTTTTTTTTGCATACAAAAACTACCCAATTTGGTGCACTACATCCATATGTTCCAATTACTTAGATGGCAAAAACATACTTGTCAAACCAAAGGCTTCCTAGTGTCTCAGGTAAAGTGTGCAACTGGTTTTAGTAAAAAAAAAAAACATTTTTGAGTTGGAAATGGTTCATCAACTTGATGGCTGAAAAATAATCATTTTGGATATATATATATATATAATTTAAAATTCTTGGAGTCTCATATGGAATGTTCAGATGATTTTCTAGTTGGAAAAAAATTCTATTGTTGAGTTGAAATAAGTCATTAAGAAATTTTTGCCAAAAACTCTTTGATGGAATATTATTCCAAAAACTCCTGCATGATTCAAATCATCATTTTGCCAGAATATCATACCAAAAAGCTTCCTGGAAGTCTCAAGTACAGCTTCCAAACATTTTTGAGTTGAAGGTGGAGTTGTTCCAAAAGATGACCCATTACAACTAAAAAGAATGCCTAAACACCACATTTTCACAAGAAGCTTCTGGTACGAATTTCTAGCCAAAGTAACATGATTTTGGGACATCAAAGAGTTGATGGCCACAACTTAATTGGTCATTCCAACTAAAAACTAAAAAATAAAATAAAAAATAGGCCTACATCTAGTCCTCTTGAATTCACTTGTATAAACTTTTTCCAAAATAATTTTGTCAATTATTGGAAAAGAGAGGGGTTCAGTTCACCAAACCAAGGGTATTTTAAATATATGGGAAAAAAGGTGGGCTATTTCAACATTCTGAGAGGACTCATTCTTTGGGAAAAACTCAATATCAGATGTGACCTTTGAGAAATCTGCCATAAATACACTCAACTTTTTGAGGGAAAGGGAAACATTGATATCTATATCATTCTGCCAAAACTTACAACAGGAGGTTGAAGAAGATTAGCTTTTATAGAAGGCAAAATACATCTAAAACTCATATTTTTGAGTTATGACCGACCACAATTTCATACACCAAAAACTGCTTCTATATTTGCGATAATCAAATAAAGGTTTTCCAAAGAATGTTACCAGTGATTAGAACCAGTATGAACACTACATACCAAGTGATATATTATCATATGCTGGTGAAACGGATAAAAAAAAAAGAATTTAATATGCCACTACTGGTGGAGTAGACAACATATTCTTCTGGAGGTGGAAGCCCAAGTTTCAAAACTATGATTGATAAAATGAATATGAAATTCAGAAATAATCACCTCTACATTACCAGATCAACCACAAAATACCTTTACATTTCACATATCATGCAAATAGGAGACTTGCTGCATGAATTATGCTTACCCACCCTCGTGCCACTTCAATCTTGTTTTCCATATAGTACTTTGATGATTCCATCGACCGATGTACACTAGCTGTCAAGGGGGTTCGAGGTAAGTTAAATGTAGCATCAGGTGTCCGATCTGATACACGTTCAAATTTGCATCCAACAGAGCATGTACTCCAGTCCTGTAGATATGAAAGGAAAAGATACTAATTCATACATACCAGAAAAAACAAATATAAAAACAGAAAGCATACCTAGATACCATGCAACATTATAAGATGTTTAAGATTTCCATAAAACGAAGGCAGCTATTGGAGTTTGCCGAAGCTATGGTGCTGGCATCCAATAATTGAACATGTATAACTTAGGGTATGGTGTGCTTACATTGCAGTGATGTTCCCACACGAGTGACTATCATTTTATGATGGATCAGACTCCATTTATGCCTTCAACATGGTATTAGAGACAAAGAGTGACAACGTGTGTTTAAGCCATGATGACTATGAGGGCAATAGTTGAAGTGGAGTATCCATGGTCTCAGACGGACAAGCATGATGGTTTATAATGTGAGTCAAGCATATATGTATGAATCATGATGAACGCACAAGTGAGTGAAACTGTGAACAATCATAAACATGAGGAGTGTGTTGAAACCAAGTGCTACGTACTAAATTCTTTAAGGACAAGTGTGGTCTTAATAAGTGCAGTGGTCTAGGCTGTACTGATATGATGCCCCCTACCAAATGGCCAATCATTTTAGATGGAATGGGTTCCATCACATGCTCAACAAATTAAATTATAGAGAAAGTCTTTTTATTTTACTTTCAAAGAAGTAAATCTCAAAATCTGTTGACAAATTTTCAAATAAGATATTTTGCAAACTATTTAGAGAAAATAAATTATGATGACTTGTAGGCTTTTGAACTAAGCAAAAAGCAGTGCGTTGATTATCACAATGATTTTGCTATGAAAAGATCTCTTTCCCTGTAATCACTGTATGTGATCGAGATTAATCCAATTCAACCCATATCATCTGATTTAAGTTTAACTATAACAAACTTCCAACAACGTGCAAGTAACTTTTGGCAGTTCGAGTGCATAATGTTTCATTAAAGATAATAAATCTCTAAAAGAACTTCAAGTATAGTGACACAATAATAATTGCTAATTTTTTCTACAATTAATCATACTTCTTTTTTGTCATTTTAGAATCTTTCTTCAAACAGTCAAGAATTTGGTTGTCTGACTACTGCTTTTCATTGGTGAAGTCATAGAATTATCATGCTTAGTATAATTTCTTTAGGGGAAATTTCAATCAATTTTCACCCTCCATCTGTATTTGATTTTTGTTTTCTCTCAATTAGCTCCGACTTACTAATGAGCCACTTGTTTGCATCCTTAAATACTCGCAAACAACAAATACAGCAAACACCTATGCTCAGTAGATTTTATGCATTTTTCATCAGATGCCAAAGCTAGACACAAGAGTCTGGGAATGTTACCACATGTTAGTCAATTGGCAGGCCAATGGTGACAGGAGTGTCAATTTACTCTGCATTACTACTATTTCAATAATATTTTGTAGCAGTAAAATATCAAATCAAACTTTAGTTAAAGATGGACTAGGTTGTCATTTCCTGTTGAACGCTGAAGTATGAGATTTTAGCATCTTTTCTATAAGCAACAGGAAGGCAGGAAGGAAATGCTGTAATTCTGAGTAGCAGATTAAACAAATCTTCTCTGAAGCACCAAGAACAAAGGAAGAAACAAATACTTCATGCTTTAACTCCGAAACATTAGCTAGAAAAAAGAATAGAACCATTTTAATATGATGTTAATATGTTACAGTTGCATGATTATATCTCATACTCACTTTGTTTTTTTAACTGTGAAGCATTTGACTTCGTAATACTTTTTGTTATCTCTCTCCTTATTTCCTAAAAATGGTTATTGCATAGCTTCTAATGACTCCAACATATTATTTGCTTGATCAAAGTTACTTATAATAAAGGAGTATATGTTACATGTCATATAGACTAGTGAATAAATGATGGATCCTGTTGCTTAGTGAATGGTTTGCAATAAATCCTCCGGAGTAAAAGTGAACTGGATTGCTTGAGTACCATCTTGAGCTTCTCTTATGGGTATTAAAAACATTTCTAGCTGCCAACAAAGCTTTCAAAAGTGAAGATTGTGACTATGTGACCTGAAATCAGCAAACAACTGAACAAGGGACAAAAACGATCCCTCCTACTCGTCCAAGCCGGGAAAATCGATCTTTCTGATAGTCTGAACAAGCAAATTTAAAAATAATTACAAAAAGTGACTCGAAAAAACCTGCGTTTCGCCACCAGAGACGATGATCGGATCGGTGGTGAAACTTCTTGCATACGGGATGGCATCCTCTCTCTCCAACCAATCCTCGCATCGTCCTTCGTCCCCGCCATCAGCAACTTCTTCTTGAAGGGAACCGTTGGAAGAAGGGAAGGACGATGCCAAGGAGTCCTTAAAGGCGGCGGTGGCGGAAGGGAACTGGAAGGTGGTGGTCCAGTGTTGGACCATGCTGGCGTTCTTGGCGATGTCGAGGCGAACGAGGAAGACAACTTCGGCGATGACGACTAGGGCCACAACGAGGGGCAGTGGATTCGGCCATCGCCGCCTCGGGGTCGATGCTGCTCCCATCGGATCTCTCATTCTCACAAGAAAAGTCAAAAACATAGGGGAAAAAAATGAGATTACTATAATGCCTACCCTGCCAGCTGTCATATTACTTTTTATTTAAAATATATATATATTAGAAAAATTATCATTTCGCTTCCCATCGTTTAAATTCTTTATATTTAGCGTATTATATTCTTTGTTTAATATGACACATATTAAGTTTTAAACTTTTAATTCTTATCATTAAACTGATATTGATCCTGTCTAATCGGTGAGTAGATGAACATCGGGAAACGTCACCACGCCAGCTCGGAAGAAACCGGCTATTCTGGAATCTGCGCACACGTGGACGAGTCAATGAACGTTAGCAAACCAAACAGGGA
The DNA here is from genome assembly GCA_037974815.1 of Kaempferia elegans. NCBI lineage: Eukaryota > Viridiplantae > Streptophyta > Magnoliopsida > Zingiberales > Zingiberaceae > Kaempferia > Kaempferia elegans. The sequence goes on from JBBPFQ010882840.1 coordinate 10,452, forward strand.
TTGCCGCCCCGTGTTTAGTCCTCCGACGCTCAAGTTAACCCAGATTATCGCAAATATCGAGGAGGAAATGTTTTAGCAGCGTAACAATAAGCAATAGTAATTGCGCGTACCTTTGGCCTCTATGAGAGGCCTATTTATACCCGAAGAAGTTAGGGTTTGTGAGGACAGATGTCATCGCTGCGTTAATCCCCTTCTTTATTGGGCTTGGGTTACTGTGGGCCTCGCTGATTACGGTTGCCACGTGTCTTTGCCGAATAGGCTTTATAGCTGTCCAAGAATATTCTCTGACAGGCAATTACGCTACACGACAAAGGACCTTTGTCTTCTTTGGCCGGTCAGCTTCTACTGCCACGGTGCTCAATCGGACAGTCCGACCGGTGGTCTTAGGCCTTGGCGATTGAGCTAATCGCCGACTGGCCTGCTTGTGAGGAGAAAACTTCAGCTGTTGGGGTGGTCTTTGGTTGGGTTATGTCCGACCGGAGGATTATCCGTTCAGCTTTCTCCTGATCGGCTGATGTTGTTCTCCGACCCGTTTAGTCTGCTCGGCTGATCGCTGATCTGGCTTATTTGTTGGCCACTGACTAGGCCTAGTATCTGACTTGATCAGGACCTTTTATGCTGGCCCTGCTCTTTACCGACCGGATCAAAGTGCAAGTGGGGGTTCAAGTAGAAAAAGACGAGACGATACGCATGAGTTAGATCCCAAATGCATCAGCTATAAGATCAATCATGTATGTTATATTATATACTAGGCTTGATATATCATACGCTCTAAGTGTCATTGGCAAATATCAGTAGGATCCAGGAATGGATCACTGGTGGCTATCAAGTTAATCCTTAAGTACTTAAGAAGAACTAAGGATGTGTTTTTGGTATATAGAGATGGTGATATGATTATATACGGGTATACAGATGTCAGCTTCTAGATGGACAAGGATGACTCAAGATCGTAGTCGAGATACATATTTACCTTGAATGGAGGAGCAATAAGTTGAAAAAGTTCCAAACAGGAAATCATTATTGATTCTACTACTGAGATAGAATACATTGCAGCTTATGAAGCAATAAAGGAAATGGTTTAGATCAAGAAGTTCATCACTAAACTTAGTGTGATTCTGAGCATTGTTGTCTAATGCGACTGATCCGGATATTATATGGAGGAGGACATCTGGCGAAATTTTTACGTAAGCAAAGTCCCGAGTACACCTCGGGCATAGTAAGTCTCGAGTACACCTCGGGCATAGAAGTCTCGAGTGCACCACGGGCATAGAAAGTCCCGAGAACAGCTCGGGCATAGAAGTCCCGAGTGCACCTCGGGTATAGTAAGTCCCGAGTGCACCTCGGGCATAGAAAGTCCCGAGTACACCTCGGGCATAGTAAGTCCCGAGTACACCTTGGGCATAGAAGTCCCGAGTGCACTTCGGGCATAGAAAGTCCTGAGAACAGCTCGGGCATAAT
>JBBPFQ010882949.1:0-11906 GCA_037974815.1 Kaempferia elegans
AAATTCAGGGACTAATATAAGTGTTATCATACAGCAATTGCAAAGCATCATCATCAGATATTTATATAACAACAAGATAAGATACAAGTTCCTGATATTAGCTATGCTGATTTATTATTAGAATTTTTTAGACATTTTCTTAGGTTGGAATGTTTGTTAGCGTGAATTGCTCGGTCCTGATTTTTTTTATTTTTTGGAAAATCACAGTTCTTGAATTTTACTAAGTTTTCTTTCTCATTGACATTTTATATCAACACAACGTTTTTCTTTCATATTTGTGATTGTATATGAAGAAGCAAGAATATCTGGTAACTTAACCATTAAATTGGTTCCTATGCCACTTTTATCCTTCTGCATTTGTGAAGAGACTTGTTGACATTTTGACTGTCTTTTATGCTTACAGAGCAATAGTGCTAGACCCTGCAAATCCATCTGTGAAAAATCAGGCCAAATCAATGGCTGCTGCTGCAGTTGAGGGTCAGTGCTTACTCTTCGATTATTGACATCATTTTAATTTTGTTCTGGCCTTGTGTAATTTATGCTTTGGTTTAATGCTATTTGCTTGTCTGTCATTCCTTTTTTGTTCTACTGCTCATTGAAGCATAGTTCTCTAAGTAATACTTCACCTTCTGCTTTCTAATGGATTGTTCTTTGCTTTATCTTGCCTTGATTGAGCTGGGAACAACATTTTTTCCTTTATGATAATGACATAGGTATATGATGTTTGAAAATATCTTCAAATTTTTCTCCACATTTGAATTCTATGTTTTCCTTCATTTTGATTTTAAAGAAAGCTGCATGAAGCCACATCTATTCTATAGTTATTACCAATAAGTATACTTTTCGTATTCAACGAGGCATTGCTGTTTCATTGAATAATGACTTTTGTGTATAAATGGCCGCGTCAATGTATCATCAATATTTATCCATATTTGTCCAAATGTTTGGGTTTGACTTCATGTATTTTACTCATTCATTGACTTCTATGCAAGGTTATATTGCTTGCAATATTCAAATTAATTGAATTAAGTTTATTAGATTTACTAATATTCTTTTTACAGTTCGTCTATCTCTTGCATTTTCATTCTAAGAGATTCAACTCACGAATATAAAATTTATGGTCATCCTTGAATATGTTGATATCATATTAACCTATTTTCTCACATTTTATTATCTATGAAAGATACAATTTGTTCCTACTGAATATTACTATTTATTTTATTTATTTATCCGAAGGAGAGCTTTGTCCCAACAGTTAAGTTGTTGCCTTGTGACTTAGATATCACGGGTCGAATCCTAGAAATAGCCTCTTGCTAAAAAAAAAAGCAGGGTAAGACTGCGTACAATGAATCTTTCCCCAAGATCCCGCATGGCGGGAGCTTCGTACACCATGCTGCCCTTTATTTTATTTATTTATTCGTTCCCTTTATTTTATTTATTTATCCGTTTCAGTAACTTCATAATATTTTTTACCATTATCAATCTCTACTACACTAAGTTTCTACATGTGTTGTTTCAGGATTTCAGCCCAACATATTGATCTTCATACCATTTTTTAATAAAATTTTCTTTTTAGCATAAAGGGAACACAAAGATCATACAGATTTCAGAAGCTCCCCTTCATTTCTTTTGTCCATTCTTTATTCTATTAATAATATCCTCATTGCTCATCAATGTCCTCTTCTTCTCCAGTAATAGATCCAAGATACCTGAAACTCTTTAACTTATATTTCTTTAATTCTTAATTATTTCATGGCCATCCATCTTGAGTATTTCATTGATTCTTTTCTTATTCTTGAAACTACATATTCAATATATGTTCTATGTATTTTAAATGTTTTGTTTCTAATTTTTTTCTCTGCAATTCAAGCTTCAAGTTTAATCTAGCTATGCTCATCTTTTTCCTAGCATATGTATCTATGTCAGCACATGTGTTTCATTTTCCAGAAAAACTTGCATACTTTTCCTAGCCTATTTATACAAATAATCTAGAAAAACAATCAATACGGTTACAATTCCAACTAGACTACTTTTTCTCCAAATGTTCATTTTTTCCGACTTTTGGTAAGTTGAACACAGATTGTGTTTTTTATTTGATTATGTGCCTAAGCATTAGAGCAATTTTTAATCTTGATTGATATTTTTATACTTCAAATGTTTGTTTTTTTCTTTGAGACAAATTTTTGCAGTTTAGGTTCACCTTTGATACTGGTCTCAACTGATGTATCATATTGGTCCCCTTTCTACTAGGTAGCATGCGAAGGATGAATTGGAAACAAAAAGAGTTTTTCAAAAACCGGAAAGTTGACTCAAATCCAGGTAGATTTGCACACTAACAAAATTCAGATTTTCTTGTACTCTGAAATTGCTATTTTCCCGTAGCTGTGCTATCTTACCATTTCTAACACTTGTCAAACATTTTGATGCTGATTCTTTTTTGCCTTGTTTCAGTTTCCAACATTGCTCCTTCCAAATCTGTTTTCAAGTCTGTAACTAGTTCAAACAATAGCAAGGGCAGAGTTCCAGTGTCCCCACTTTCAACACCTCCTGAGCAACATTTACCTGTCACATCTGCTTCATCGTTTGGAACTGGCACTGATTCACATCATCATGATGGTATTGCTTCATCGAATCTAAACAAAGAAAAAATTGGGAACTTCAAAACGGAATTACCTCGGAAGGTTCAGAGTGACGTTAAACCCGATACAAGTGGGCATGATGCAGGTCATACTGTTGACCATTCAATGGATCTGCGTCACCGTCTGATCACTGCACTCTCAAAAAATCCCAAGGGAATGAACTTGAAGGTAAATTTAGTTTTGGTTATACTAATTTAACCACATTTGGTACTTATCCTTCTTCAGGTTTAAAACATCTTATGATTTCTGGTTGTATAATTCCATTTGAAACCTCCTGTTGGTTTTCACGGTTAATCTCGGTGTATAAGCCCCTTAAATGAAGCCAACATGTACACCACACAACAACAAATTTGATTAACTACTGCTGCCTTGTGTTCAATCTCATCTCCTTTTCCATCACAACACTATCTTTTTTCCTCACAAGTACTGCAAAACTTTTCTCATCTGACATATGTTAATCTGTATCAGTTACTTTATAAAAAAATGGGGACTGCTATTTGAGGTGTGGAAATGGTGAGGATAGGAATTGTAGGGGTGATGGCAAGGGCTTTTGGTTGTTTGAAAGAAACTGTTGCTTGTTGAATTTGGTGCTTGATGGTGTGGGCAAGTGTTTCAGATAGAAGATAGAAGGTATTGGCTAGCTGGTATTTCTCTAGTTTTAGGAGAGCATCATATCTAGTAAACTAAATTTTGTGGTACAGTTTTTTTCATTGGGAGTTTGTGATATCCAGTTGTTCACCTTGTTTGGTTATGTGCACAAATAATGTTATGTTAATTAATATATACTAACATAGAATAATTTCTATTAAAATAACCAGGTTACTTTGGTTTGTTCATTTATTTATATAAGTGGACAATAGAAGGCAATCTTTACCTCTGTATGGTTTTGGTGCCTGATCATAATAAGATGTGGAAAATGGTTGGATTGCCATTGCCAATGTCCTCCCCTCAAGGAGCTAATTTTGGAAACACTAGATCATAATGAGTGGCTCTAATGTCATTAATTTTGGGGGAAGATATTGTATTTCATATATTCTAAAGAGATATTTACATAATATTTATAGACTCAACCTAAAAATCTAATATCCAAAATCCGAATGTGAGGCTAACACTAATAACCCAATTAACCTAATACTCTTAATAGTCTATGTATAACACATATGAAGAAGGTTTATTTTGTATGAATTGGCGAGTTCATCTAGTACTAATGCAAAATGATAGAAACTTAAGTTGGTTCTTGATGTAAAGCTGCAATTACAACAAAATCATTAGCAATTCTCCTAGTAACTTTAACATTAGTGGCTACTTATCACATGTTCATTATTGCTTTATATAATTTGGCATTTCGTTCTTACCCCACCACAACAATTGATCTTATCATAACTTTTTTAAAGTCAATTAAAATCATACACAAATCATTTTTTTTTGTTTAAATGTTTTACTGGAAGGGGAGCTTTGGCAGCAACGGTATAGTTGCTGACATATGACCTTGAGGTCACGGGTTTAAGTTGCGGAAACAACCTCATGTAAAATGCAAGTTAAGGTGGGGTACAATAGGCCCAATATAGTCTGACCTTCCCTAGGACCTGCATTGGCGGGAGGTTCGCACATCGGGTTGTCCCTTTTTAAAAAAATGCTTTACTGAAGCTATTTTAGTATTTTGTTTTATTATTTCTGATTTAGACAGCATATCAAATTCCTCTCATTGGACAAATTGAGTCTTTATTTGGATAATTTGATTTCCAGGGTTTGGAGAAAGCAGTGGGAGAGAGACTGTCAACCTCTTCTAAGAAGTTTGAAGGCATCATAAAAGATGTAAGATCAATTATCTACACAGGCATTTACATCTATGAACTACTTGTTATGTCACCTTCTTTTTCTACAGATTGCAACTTTTCAAGCTCCAGGGAGGTACTTTTTGAAATCTGGAATGGAGTTGGAAAGCATCAATCCACAAGCACCTAACTCTGGGAGGTAAATCACATAAATTGTTTTGCAATCAATTGATTCCAACCTCATCATCTTGAGGATCTATGAACTAAGAAACCCCTTTTTTTGAAGCATAGTTGTCCATCTTCGGTTCAATTGTTTTTTTGTAGACTCGGAGTTTGTTTCATGATCAAATTTGCTTTTATATTGGGATCACAATTTTCTATCATTTGACAGACTGATTTCATGTTGTGAATTTACTTAAAGAGATTATTGTCATTGTATTCTCAAGTAATAATTTAGTGAAGAAATAACAAATATGCCTTTCTTTGTGATTTTCCTTCTTTGGCAACTTATGGAAAGCTAAATGAGAACTGTGTTGCTTCAAAGCTCATTGGTTCGCAATTGACAAAGTTTGTCAACTATATTAGGTTCAATATAGTTATTTAATCTATTTTGGAAGTTTCCGTGTAGCTCTTGCAATAATCTTCCTTTGAGGAAAAGTTTTCATTTCATGATTGTTATGCATAGTAATGCCAATTTCCCTTATCATTATCAGCATCTTGTAATGTTGATATTGAAGACAAACCACAGCTAAGAAGTTTTTCTCCCTGCAATTTTATCACATTTTGAAAATATCTGAAAGGGGGGGTTGGTTAAATAGCAACGCCAACTGACAATAAGGTTCAACTACTTTAGAGTTGATTATATGGAACTTTTAGTGATGTATAAGAACATCTATGGTCATCCAATTTTCATTTTATTGTTTCAAACAAAATCTTTTTTGGTTTGCCTCCCCCTAGTCTTAGCACCACTTTTTTGCTTGATGTAAACATGTAGCTATATCTTCTATGATCTAATTACACCTTATGTTGTTCTTCAAATAATATTTACTACATCTAATCTTATTTTATCTCATTGGGTTAATCCTCTGTTGAGAGGATACACCTAATTCTAATTGTTAACAAATGTTGACATATATTTTTTTTTGTTGCTCCTGGTAATCTTACTTATATCTCAGCATCTTTGCTATTTAACCTTTTTCTTATTGTTTTCCATGAAACATGGTTAATTTTACAGTTATCATTACATTTTATTTAATCTAAGCAGTCATGATGTCATGATGACTATTGTAACCTTCATGTTTTGATTTTTCAAACATTATTCTCAGTGATCCCTTCTTCCAAATGGTTAGTGGTGGTTATTTTTAATGTCTTTCCAATAGTAAGCTTATGATCATGAGTTTTCAGACACTAGGAAAGCATACTGATGCTGGTCCACTGTGGCAATATTCAGATTTCATATTGTGAATAGCAGTTGTACTGTATGCTTAGTCATCTTCTGGCAACCTTTATAATTGTGGATATACAGGTTCTAGTTTGTCGCAATATACAGGCTCTATTATTAAGAATTTTATGCTCCATACTTGATCTTTTGTCCCTTGTGGTGTATGCCGTTCTTACTTATTCTATATAATGGTTCATTGTCTTTTCTTTTGTTACTCCAAGAAAATTCCCTTATAATGCACTTGCCAATCCTTTGTAATTTCTTATCTTTTAGCTGCTTACACCAAAAATTTCCCATTCATTTGCAGCTCTCCTGACAGCCCACATGACCAGACCTTGGCAGTAGAGGTAGTCCATGAAGAGAAATTCTCAAATGAGAAAATTGAACAAAAAAGTCCAGATATGAATCTAGAAGAAGAACTAGATATCATTGGGAATACTGACATGGTAGGAAGTGCTCAGGAGCTCTTTCTTGAACATGTCAAGGCTGACAATGATAGTCAAGGTCGAGCATGCAGCTCCAGTGAAAGCGGAAGTGATAGCGACAGTGAGAGTGAGAGCAGTGGCAGTGGAAGTGACAGTGGTAGTCAAAGTAAGGCCAGCAGTTCTGACAGTGACAGTGATGATTCCAGCAGCAAGGAGGTATCTGATGTTGATGTTGATATAATTTCTAGTGACAATGAAAGAGAGATGGATGTGCATAAAGCAGTGACTGAGGATGATCATGAGAAAAACGAGATTAGAATTGATCAAGAAGCTCAAGTTTCAATACCTTTTGATTTGAATGAACTTAATAGAATGGATGAGACGACTGAAGCAGTCGATCCTAGTGATTACTCTCATAGGAACATTGAACTCTTTGAAAATGCTGAAGCAGCTGGAAATATTCATATCTCTGCTAAGGGATTCTCTACTTCACATAATGATAGAAAGCAATTGCAGAAGCAGCAAATGTCATTTGGTGATTATTCTTTTGATAGTGTAAATGACCCAAACCTTAAGTCAAGCAACAATGACAGGAAAATCATTATGAAAGACAGGCCTCATCATGATCTATCAGATAGTGGAAAGTTTACCAAACAGAAGACCAGAAAGACTATAAACTCAGAAAACTCTGAAGGGAGAACAGGAAGTGGTAAAAGGGCAAAAACTGCAAGCTCTGCTGAAGCAATGTCTTTGAGAAAAGTAGAAGTTGCTAATTTATTTGATAGTATGCAGCATGAATCCCCTGAAGGCTCCAAGCCTAATGGTTATAATTCAATGCCGTTAGATGATATTTTGCAGGGTGGAAAGAATACAGATAACGATGGAAGAATTGCTGCAACTGAAAACTTGGGTAGTGTGAGTCCAAGTCCTGATTTTGCTTCTGCTTTAGATGTTGAGCATCCTGGTAAAGAAATTGGAGAACTCAGTAAGAAGAAAGGTTCAGATTTAAAAGAAAAGCTTAGCAGAGCCACTGAAAAAATTGGAAACAGATATGTTGAAGTTGGCCGAGATAACATGGAAAAGAATTTCCATGACCGTGAAAACCTATCTAACTTAAAGGTGAAAGTGCAGAAGGACACAAGAAGTGGCGTCAAGGATACAAGGGAGAGAAATCTTCCAAAAGGTGCGACTAACGGACAATTTGGTAAGCAAACATCTGCTGCTGAAAAGTTTACAAGTTCAGGCACCAAGGGACCTTTGCTTAGAAGAGAGATTTCAGATCTTGAATTGGGTGAATTTCGTGAGATACCAGGGCTTGCTGAAGAGTCTGTGGAGGTTAAGAGACAACTCGATAGAATAGGTTCTTTCAAGACATTGGATAACAAAGCTAGTACTAATGATGGTGCAGATTTAGAAATAAACAAGGGAAGAGGTATGATTAATTCAGACTTTGAAATCAATAAGGGAAGAGCTATGATGAATACCTTTTCTGGTTCGAAGAAGCAATCATCACCCAGTCCTAAACGTGCTGGTCAAGGGAATCGTGTGCTTCAAAGAAGAGAACCTGCTGAGCGTTTTTCTGATTCAGCTGAGTCCGGAAAGCCTCAACCACGAGCAACTATCCTCAACCATGAATTGCCAAGATTGGATAATAGTGATTCTGAGGCTCCTTACTGGGATGTTTCTGCAGACACAGCTGCAAGAAATGGAAAGCGAATGGACCACAGAATTGATCAGGAAAATTTTACAAATGCTTCCAAAAAAATTCGTGCCAGCATGTTTTCACAGCCTGATAACAAGAATGGTGGCCAGACTGTTCACTTGAATGGTGAGAGACAGCAGAAATCAAGTGCCTCAGAACAAAGTAGGAGAAATGTTCTTATGATGAATGATGACAGGAATATGAGGGATTCTTCTTCTGATGATGATAATTCAAATTATTCAAAATATGACAAAGTTGAACCAGAACTCAAGGGCCCAATAAAGGACTTTTCGCAGTAAGTTCTTGCTATTGTAGCTTTAAGTTATGAAATCAACAATTATAGTAATTATATCAGAATTAGCATCTCATTTGCTGTATGTGCAAATTGAAAGTAATAGACGTCTACTATAAAAAATCAGCATCTTATTCCATGCATGCAAAATTTATTCTGCCTTTCATCCACATAAGTTCTTACTTGCAGAGCTACAATTTATACTCTATACTTAAATTGGAACTGATTTAGATATCAGGTTTCTTGACTTCATGAGGGCCACAGTAATTTACGTGTAGTTTCAGATTCTCCATAGATGTGAGTGTGTTTGGTTGCTTATTCTGTGTCTAATAAATGTCTAAAATTAGGATGAATTTTGTTTAGGAAAAATGTTTATTTAGGGGTTTAAAATAATGGGAAGTGTCTGACATCACTATGTGAAGATACTTGAAGTCAAGCTCTTGTATTACTGTTGATGTTATTTTTCAATTTAGGAAATAAAGATGGAAGATTCAGTCTTCTTTTCCTTGTTAAAGTAAATATTTTAATAATTTGCATTCCATCATTTTTACCTTAACATGAGGTTGCATTATTTTAATAATTTATATATTAGTTTTAAGTATCCCGTTTGCACTCATCTATTTGCTGCTTTTAAATTCACTTTCTTGATTAATAAATTGAAGCAGGTATCAACTTTATGTCCAGGAGTTCCAAGAGAAGTACGAAGTATACTGCTACTTGTACAAGAACTTGGAGAAAATTAGGTACTGAGGTTCATAACTATCCATTTCATAGTAAACTTTGTCCAAGGAACTGCTTAAGTATCCTGAAATTCTCTTAATTGTCCATTATGAGCAAAGCTTCAATGTGCAATGAATGCTTTCATTTCTATGATTTTTTTTTTGTAATGCAGGAATCAGTTCTTTCAAGTTGGCAATGACCTTGAATTTGCTAAACAACAAGATAGAAAGCAATATAATAATCTTGTTGAGAAGTTGAGAGATATGTATCACCATTATTGTGAGGTAGATTTCTTGTACTTTGTCAATTGCCTGTTTGTATAATTTGATAATTTGTTGTCAAATATTTCTGAAAGAAATTATGCTTAATCATGATCTTTACTTTGTTAACAGTTAAGAAAAATCAATGTTTTTAGTTTTTGAAGATGACAGAATGCCAGAAACCACAATAAACATTGAATCTCAACATAATCTATGCCAATCTTGTAGTATCATGCTCAATGAAATCTTGAATTTGTTTGTGGGAGAAGGGATACTATTGTCATGCTGCACATTTGTTGGTTTGGTTAGTCTTATGGAAGGTTATTTAAGATCTTTTGCTCAAGTGTGCTATTTTCATATGTAGTGGCTAATGGATGTCCATATAAATTGATCTATGGATTATTTTCTAGCTTTCTATCTTGTATCACTAGTGTAACTCTTGCAGTTGTAACCACAAGCAATGAATGTGTTTTTCTTTAGAGATGGTCTGGTTTAGCACTAAATTTGTTCTGGCCTTGATATTTCAGAGGAACAAGCAGATGAAAAGGGTCTTCACATTGCTTCATGAAGAACTGAAGGTGTGATTTTACCATTGATTAATGCATCCCTTCATTTGACAGTCTCTGTTCCCCGATCCCATCGATCTCTAAGATCAAAACAGTTTTCCGCTAGTGATTTATTGCACGAAATTAATATTTTACTTAATTTTTTCCCCCTAAACTCTTGTGAATTTGTGCAGAATCTCAAACAGAGAATCAAGATCTTTGCAAAGGACTACGGGGACGAATGAATGTTTATTTGCATAAGACTTGGAATATGTTTTGAGTCAAGTGTCTATTCTGCATTGCATCGAGCAGTTAGATATATGCTGAGTCCCTGGAACCATAAGTTGCTTGGTATACTCTATCATTGCACGATAAAGTTTGAAGCTGTATTGGTTTGGTAATTAAGAGTTGCACTGCCAGCATACTGACAATGAGTTGAAAACAATAATTTTCCGATGAGTCTAGCCTACCACAATCACCTTATATTCTCAAGATTATGAGCCCCCCAAGGACAGACGATTGATCAGACAATTAACTTTGACAATATGCAGATTATTGCTTGGCCCCACATACAGATGTTGATTTACATTAACTTGGAGCCCTAAATGCATCCGTTTGGTGAATGCAAAATGTGGAGTAATGCTCTGTGAAGAACTCAAGTAGCAGCAGCTCCCAAGGGTACACAGTCAGGTTGGTGGTCTCAAACACTTTTGTATATTCTTTTTCTATAAGATGATAATTGCCATGTCTGGCTTTAGCTGGAGTTTTGCAGATATACACTTGTTGATGGAAACTAGTTGTTTATCATGTCAGTAAATTTCTGATTAGCTAATTTTGGTTTCGAACACCTGTAAATTATGACATGTTTCTATGGTTCTTATTTATGTCCAAGCAATTGATCATCCAGGTGTAATTCTGTTGTTGGAGCATTGGTTTTCCATGTCCCAACTCCCAAGCACTAATGGCCATTCAATTATGTGATATTATGTTTTCTTCTAAATTACCTAGGACCCAACTGTCACATTGGTTTGGTTGTAGAGATGGCTACAGACAGCTGCCCATGGTATTGACATGAGCACAACCCTAAGATCGGTTCATGCAAGCCATAGGACTGTAAATTAGTTAAGCTAAATTAAGTTGTGTCGATCAGAATTGTTTGGTGTGGTAATCAAGTTAAGTTGCTAAAACGGTTGATCAAATTGAGTTGAGTTAAGCACTAATGGCCATTCCATTCTGTGATATTATGTTTTCTTCTAAGATTCCCTATAACTCAACTATTACTTTGCTTTGGTTGTAGAGATGGCTACAGGCATAGGTGCCTATGGCAAGCCAAATGACTGTAAATTAGTTAAGCTAAATTAAGCCTTGTGTGGATTAGAATTGTTTGGTATGGTAAGCTGAGCTGAGTTCAAAATTAACCAAACACACGGTTGTTCAAGTTTAGAGTCGAGCTCAACTGTAGTTTGACTTGTTTATATATTATTGAGCTTTTAATCTGAGTGTGTCGGATTGTTTGAAGCTTTTACATCTTAAAACTTGGTTAATTAGTGTGTTTAATATTACAAATTCATCTTTTTTTTTTAGTTTTCTTATTTGTATATTTATTTTTAAGTTTGATAAGAAATGGTTCATGAGCTTATGGAGCATTATTTATAATTTTCATTTACAATTAATTTTATAAGTTTTTTATTAAATTGATTAGTATTGTTTGGCATGGTAATCACGTTGTTCAAATTTATAATATGTTTTTAAGTTCGAGCTTAATTCTAATTTGACTTGTCTAGATATTATTGAACATTGTTTGAAATTTATATATTTCAAAATTTTAGTTAATTAATGTGTTTAAATATTATAAACCTATTTATATATTTTTTTATTTGTATATTTATTTTTAAGTTTGATCAATAGTTCATAATTTTCATTTACAATTAATTTTACAAGTTATTTTTAAAATTGATTTGTGTTTCTAATTTCACTCAAGATTGTTTTGTTACATGGAAAAATGATACTCAAGATTGCATATAATTTTGATAAAATTTTAAACTAAATATAAAAATAAAAAAATAAAAAAACCAATGGAGGCCCTACTGCTTAAGTTGAGCTTAAA
>JBBPFQ010883056.1:0-11906 GCA_037974815.1 Kaempferia elegans
TCCTTGAGATGTAATATGGACCATCTGATTCGGCGCTGGGACATGAGGATACGATAATATTGGGACAAAGAATCCGAACTCGATTCTGAGGTCTTTTTTCCTTCTTATTGCTAGTGCTGTCAGCTAGCTTAACCCATTGCTTGTTTGGCGCCGTGGATTGCATTCTTACGCAACCAAAACACAGCCGCATCCTCGTGATGTGCACATTTTTGAAATGTAATCTGAACCGTCCGATCGATGTTAGGACACAAGGACACGATAATATTGGGGCGGAGGATTCGAACTCGATTTTGAGGTCTTTTTTCCTTCTTATTACCAGTGCTGTCGGCTAGCTTAACCCATTGCTTGTCTGGCGCCGTGGATCGCAATCTCGCGCAACCTGAACCCGGCCGCTTCGGATAAACCACCGCTCGGCGCTTCTCTTCTCCTCCGAAGCAATCGGAGGCCCGACGGCGACTCTTCGAGATGCTCATTCTCAATCTTCCGCCGAGCGATGCCCTTCTCACCTGCTGGGTCCCCGCTAGATCTCGCCGACGCTCCGCCACTGCCCCCCACCAGCCTCCGCCTGCCTTTCTCCCTCTCCGACCTCCCCATCCCTTACACCTATGGGGGAAAACAGTCTATGGAGATTGGAATCGCCGTGAGACGGCGGTACTCCAGCAGCTCAATGCCCGTCGAAATGGAGACGCGGGTGACAAGGAGGATGATTTCATTACTAGGGTTTTAAAAGAGAACCCTAGCCAGGTGGAGCCCAAATTCCTGGTCGGAGATCGGTTTGTTACGCTGAGGGAGAAGTGCGTACAGGCGAAGGGTTCGGATTCTGGATTAACTCAGCTTGTCAAACGACTGTTAGGGCAGTCCACGATTAGGAAGGAGGAGAGTGAGAACGGTGGTGGGAAGAAAGGCGAGGCAGAAAATCCGGTGTATCTCAAGGACCTTCTAAGGGAGTTCAAGGGCAAACTTTATGTTCCTGAAGAGGTGTTCAAGGAGAATTTATCCGAAGAGGAAGAGTTCGACAATAACATACAGGAGCTTCCATGGATGAGCTTCGAGGATTTTCAGAAACACGTTAGTGCTGGAAAAGTAAAGTTGTTGACATCGAAGTCGATAATTGACGACTCTTCTGAATTTCAATACAGATATTTTGTTGTCCATTTGAAGGAGATTCCAGGTGACGGAAACATTCAAAAAACAAAATGGTAAGCGAATTGTATTAATTCTTGTGTGTGTGTGTGTGTCAACATTTTATGTACATTTTGAGAATTATATAGACCCTTTCTGTTTGTTATTCAGGGTGATTAGGCTAAATTCAGATCAAGCACGGGTAGCATTGGAGGAATACAGAGGACCACAGTATGAAATTGAAAAACAAACCACGGTTGTCTATCAATCTTCTATTCCTACTTTGGCTTTTTCTACAATGAAACAAATCAAACAAGTCTGGTTGTTTTATCATTTGAAACAAAGTTCTGAGTTCATATATCTCTAGATCCCATCTAAACCATAAATTATTTGTTTCTTAAACACTGTTTCGAATTCTTTTTTCTTTATATATCTTGTAGCTCCACATGATTTGGATATAAAACATGAATTTCTAGGTAAGTTTTATTAGTATACAATTCATACGGTGCTCCACATTACTATCAAAACACTATTTTTTTTTACGAAACTATATAGTTTTGGACCTTTTGTAGTTGAATCATGAGTTCAAATTACTCAGCCTTGTTTAGAATATGAATGAAGAAGTGGATAACAACCCAAAATTGTTATTATTTTTATTTTTTCAAGTAACTATCTCATCCCATCTAGTGACACTCCTATGAAAATTTATTTTCGGCGACACTAGTGGCTAAATATAAAAATATAAAATCAAATATGCTAACCAAATAGGAGCATCTAGATGCACCTTCATTGGAGATAAAACGAGAGAACATGTTAAGCTAATTTGAAGATATTCAAAGATGACCATCGACTTTATAGTTAACAAGATGAATCAGTTTGAGTTGAAGGTTTGAGGAGCAGAGAAAGAGGCAAAAAACTTATCTAACACAAACAAAAATAATTTAAATGTTCTGGATATTAGTGTGTTAGTGAAATGTCACCTTATATAAGAATAAGATCCATATAATGGATTCCGATAGTTGAGACTCAACTTTGTACGACAACAATGGTTAAATATGCATAAATGTTTAACAGTATCTAGTTTTTTTACATGTTTTACTGACTATTAAATTCCATGTGCAGTCCTACATCAGCAAGTTACATGAATACCCACACCCTGTAGCATCTTCAATTACAAGCAGATTCTTGGTTGAACTTGGGATGATGACGGCAGTAATAGCTGCTGCTGCAGCTGTGATTGCTGGTTTTGCAGCATCTGCAGCTTTTGCTGTAACCAGTTTTCTGTATGCTGCTACTGCATATGTCGTATGGCCTCTATCTAAGCCTGTCGTGAAGCTTGCGCTGGGTATAATCTCCAGTATTGCAGAACGAATATGGGAAAATATTCTTGATTTGTTCACTGAAGGTGGATTTTTCTCCAGAATGTATGGATTCTACACTTATGGTGGTGTCTCTGCTAGCTTGCAAATGTTAAAACCCATCATGTTAGTTCTTGTCACAATGGTTCTCCTTGTCCGATTTACTCTTTCAAGAAGGCCAAAGAATTATAGGAAATGGGTGATTACTTTCCTACTGCTTCTATACTGTTTTACTACCATTTTGTTTTGGATGCTTCAATGTGATTCCTTGGCCTCACCATCTCGTCTGATATGGACATCCTTTGGACAGGATATATGGCAAGGGATTGAATTTGGACACTCCAAGCCACAGGCACGAGTTGATGTAAGTTCATATGGGTGAATATGCTTTATTTTCCATTCACTGTTGCAATAAAGCAAAGACACATACACAGAATTGTTGTCTCATTCTGTCTTCAGGGTTCTACTGGAGTCAAATTCAGTGATGTGGCAGGGATAGATGATGCAGTAGAAGAACTGCAGGAGGTTAGTGTTTGCGCCAATATGCACTAAGGAAAAGTCATTTGTTTCTTAGATATTTGCTATTGCCTATCTTCATAAGCCATGTGAAATTTTTATAGCATTTCATATTTTAGAAGACATGTTGATTAAATCTAATGCTGCTTCATTGAACATAAGTATTTTGGATGAATAAACAATTTAGCAGGCTAAATTTTGCCATTACTATCTAGATGTCTTGGGTAATGTCTTAATTTTCAACAAACTTTTTGTGATAATATTAAATGGTTCAACATTTACAATATGAAACTGAAGCTTAGCATCTGTGATGGTGCTTTTGAGAATTTCTGAGCTTGGTTTTTGACTGCAGAATTTAAATTGCTTGTTAAGCACAAATACAATAGTTGCCTTGGAGTTTTTGAGCTTAGTTCATTGGACTTAGTTCATTGCTCGTTAAAATAATGCCTGTTGGACTTGTAAGGAGTAAATTAGAGCTGAGCTTAATTCATATTTGGTTAGCTTACCTTAGCTGTGCAAATTAAATTGATTTCTAGGGTGTATATATATCGATCCAAAACATCTCACAAAAATCGTTGCTGCCTCACGCTGTACCCTATCTTGAAATACCTTGTGTTGTGTTAGCATCGTCATGAAAGCTATAGAGAGATGTTTTTAGGTTTTGAATTGTTCCATGTGTCAGTTGACGGCAAAATGAAATTTATTGCATGTTAACAAGGAATGGAATTGCAATCCTTGCACAAGCTACCTTAACTTAGGGCTCGAGCATTTTGGGTTATTATAGAGTTGCCACTTCTCTCATTTGGGTTGCTTGTAAAAATTTAGTATCCGCACAAGGCTAGCCCTTGTCATTGTTAAAATGCTCCAACCAAAAAGAGTTACATTTGGTGGTGCAGCTCCCATTGGATTCAATTAAGTACCAGTGCAGGCCTTGCCATAGGCATTGTTAGGTGCTCCAATCAAAAAGAGTTGTTTGTGGTGGTGCAGCTCCCATTGGATTGGACCTCATGTGTCATTTGAATAGGAGTGAGATTGGAGAACGAGTTACAATTTGGGCCTTATGGGAATGCCAATCCTTTAATGTGTTCTGGGGGAGGGGACTATATAATTTACTTTGGTTTAAGCATTTTGGGCCCTAGTCGAACCTTTTTTTTTATTAATTACTCATGTTTCTCGTCTGGATGGATTTATACTTGGACTGAACATGTTTTTTGATATTATTTTCCTTGAAAGTTATTTACCAAGTTGTGTCTATGAAAACCAATTCGAGTTTCAATGTGCTACTTTTGGTTATGCAACAAGTTAGTTGTTCTAACTTTGATAACTTTGTTTAGCTTGTGAGATATTTGAAGAATCCGGAACTATTTGATAAGATGGGGATTAAACCTCCCCATGGGGTGCTTTTGGAGGGCCCCCCTGGCTGTGGAAAGGTTTGCCACTCTTACAATTTGTTAATTTAATAATGAATTTACAAATCTGATCTACCTTTTGCTGCTTCTTAGACTCTTGTTGCAAAGGCAATTGCTGGTGAAGCTGGTGTACCATTTTATCAAATGGCTGGTTCTGAGTTTGTTGAAGTTCTGGTTGGTGTTGGTTCTGCTCGTATAAGAGACCTTTTTAAGAGAGCTAAGGTATCGATGTCTTTGCTTGTTAGACATTCACTTACACTAAAGACCTATTGACATTAACATGTGAAGTTTTATCAAGGCATTAACATATCAATGCCTTCAGCATGAACTATCTTTCAAATTTGTGTACTCACTCACTTTCATGTCTTCAACTTTTGTGAACCTGTTTACAGTTGGAAATTACAGTAGTGTCCTTGGCTTAGTCATGGCTAGGAAATGCTAATTTGTTGGCAGAAGTTGCATCACGAATCTAAGAATTACAAATAGCAGCACTCCTAACTGTATAAATTCAGAACAAATGCATATAGCAAATTGTGTAAGCTTGAGTTAGATAATGATGAATCTATGTATGACTTGTGTACTTTGATGGTTAGTGAATTACTAAGATTCTGCTACTCAATCCAAACAAATCTATGGTTATCTCTTCGTTCTTTCTGTTCTATAAAGCAACAGTTGTCTTCTTGATTGTCTTGCGAGTGGTTGGACCACATATGGTCAACAAGTTATGATGTTTTTGCTGGAGTTGATAATATATTTGTTTTGGGAGAAACACTCGTGTGTAGAAGTGTTATGTTCATGGTAGCAGCCAAATTTGATCTGATAATTTGTGTATCCAGGTAAACAGACCGGCAGTTGTATTTGTTGATGAGATTGATGCATTGGGAACTAGGTAATGTGATTCCCTTCGGAGATCAATTTACTGAAATGTTGTCATGTGTTTATTTTTCATCTAGTTTTCTTTCAATTTATCACCATATCCTTTCTTAATCGTTATTGTGAACTATACATAAGTTACAAAATTGTTGTTTCATCCCCCTATAGAACCTACTTGTTTCACTTCTGCAGTTGGTAGTCTTCTTGTAATAATTTCATTGTTCCTTCAAGTCTATCTTGATATTACCATTTACTAAGAATGGTGTTGCTAAGAATCACAAGTTACATTATTGTAAAATGAGTGAAATGTGCAAATTTTATAGTGATATGGGAGTTATGATGCCTTCTGCTCAACCATGTTTTTGTATCAATGTTCTTGCCCTTGTATTGAGGGTATGTAGTTCAAATTTAGACATTGATTATATTATTCAGTGAACCATTCAAGTGAAGTATGGCCTAGCACGTTATCTGCAAAATTGCAAACTGAGAGATGGACAGATTAGCATTTACCTGAGTAGGAAAAGTTGTACTAATCTGAATTTTATAATTACATTTGGCATAAATGGGGCCTTATGACTTCTGGTTGTTGCAGGCGCCAAGGAATTTACAAGAAAACTACGAACCACCTTTACAATGCGGCAACTCAAGAGAGAGAGACTACACTTAACCAACTACTGATAGAGCTTGATGGTTTTGATACCGGAAAAGGTGTGATTTTTATAGGTGCTACAAATCGTAGGGATCTATTAGATCCTGCACTTCTTCGACCTGGTCGCTTTGACCGCAAGGTTTTTTTTCTACCTGAATGGATGTAGTTTGCTGTCTTTGATCTTTCACTGATCATCCACCCATCTTGATTTCTTTTAAAGAAATATTTTAAGTCTATGCTCATTTAGCTATCGCTTATGTTTGTTGTTTCCTTCTCCTTATAGATAAGAATTCGTCCTCCTGGGGCAAAGGGACGACTCGATATCTTGAGGGTTCATGCTCGTAAAGTTAAAATGTCGCCAACTGTTGATTTGTCAACATATGCTAAAAATTTGCCTGGTATGACCCTCTGAGAATTCTTTTTTCTATTTTCAATTTTGCCTTTTCCAATGAATAGTTAGTTATCATGTTGAATGAAAAATCATAATTATACGAAGCATGAAAAGATCAATGGAACATGCATGTGGATACACATCAATGACAATATTAAGACAATTAGGCAATTAGTAAAACAACTGAATGTGATGCAGTAATCTAGTCCTGTAAAAGCATTGATAGCTTAAGAATGAAATATGGATCCATCTTTATGATCATGCCATGTATTGGACAGCGAAATCACTTAAGTTTTTTATTAAAAGAGAAATTTTCAACAGTGTACAAGGAATATCCTAGATAATAAGGTTTAATCCATTTTTGTCTGTTTCAACAACACTTTATCAAGGAATGCAACCAATGCATTGAAATGGGATGACTGAAGGCACTTCTTGTTTGATTTTTTGTTATTATTGCCGTATCTACAACTTAAAATTGAGTCCAAATCAAAATGTTTATAGGATGGTCAGGGGCTAAGCTAGCGCAGTTGGTGCAAGATGCTGCCCTGGTATCAGTCAGGAATGGACATGAATATATCCTTCAGTCCGACATGGATGATGCAGTTGATCGGTTGACAATAGGACCTAAGCGCTCAGGAATTGACTTGGGTCATCAAGGGCAATGTCGAAGGGCTGTTACCGAGGTTGGAGTTGCTTTAACTTCACATTTACTGAGGCGGTATGAAAATGCCAATGTTGAATTATGCGATCGGATTTCAATAATTCCTCGGGGCCAGGTGCTTCTTCTTATTGCTACTTTCTATCTTATAAATATTTATTTTACTGCATGCATTGAGAGGGGTATTTGGTTGTGTTTAATTATGGCCACAAGCAGCACTTGCAGATAAATAAATGCAATTACTATTTGATATGATATCATTAAAGTTTTTAAGATGCATATATAAAATTTAAAAATATCAGACATTTTCACTTTTCGTATCTTTACACTATCTAATTTCAAAATAAAATATATAATGTCTAGCTAGAAAATCTCCTGGTTGGCTGTATATTTGGAATTTGTTGCACCATCATTTTTATAGAAGATTTTTTTAATCTGGAATCCCTTAAATTCAATCTCCTGCTTTTAACACTTTTCCTCACAATCTACAGAAATTTGTTGTCCTATCTCTTGGTTGGCAATCCTTCAAAACATAGCCGGAGTCTTTTATTTTTAAATATAATTGTTTCTTACAAATTAGATTATGTTAATGTCATTTACTTCAAAAACATTTTAGATTTATCTATTTTATATTAGTTTAAGCTATGAAACGAAGTAATAATATATATACCATATGCACTCCTGTAGCTATAATATTTTTAGCGTGAGATTTCATGATTTAATGTTTTTTATGCTACTTTTAAACTGCAAATGTCACATGTGTTCGCAAATTTTCTAAGTTTAATTTGTTTTTTTAACTCCTATTTGCAATAAAGTTTAAACTTTTTTTTTAATTTAATTTTTTTAACAAAAAAAAGACTAAGGGAGAAGATGTATTTGCACCTTGTAAACAATTTGCATAAACAAATGTTCTGGACTGATATTTGCAGGCAAGCAAACATCCTCTGGGTAATGTACTTCATGATCTTATAGAATAATCGCACAAGTGTAACTTTTTGAATAATACTTGCAGAGTCTCTCACAAATTGTATTTAATCATCTTGATGATGAAGCATACGTGTTTGAAAGAAGGCCCCAGTTGCTGCATCGGCTGCAGGTTAGTAATAAATTAGACAGCTATAATGTTTATTTCTCAGTTGATCTATTTAAGTTCTTGCTTTCGCTTGCCTCCCTTGATAAAAGGTATTCCTGGGGGGAAGAGTTGCAGAAGAGATTATATACGGACGAGACACTTCGAAAGCTTCCTTGAAGTACCTTCAAGACGCCACCTACCTTGCTCGGAAAATTCTAACTATGTAAATCTACTCTGTGTTAGAATATATACATTATCTTTCGGCCAAAAAATAGAAGTTACATTGCCTTACTCTTAATCCATTGTAATCCATCTCTTTACCTTTATTACCATAACAGTTGGAACTTGGAAAATCCTATGACCATACACGGAGAGCCAAGTCCTTGGCGAAAGAAACCCAAGTTCGTAGGTCCGCGCTTGGATTTTGAAGGCTCACTGTACAAACATTACGGACTCATTGAACCTCCGATCAATTTGGATTTGGACGACAATGTTGCTCGGAGAACAGAAGAAATATTATGTGACATGTATGAACAGACTTATTCCTTATTGAGGAGACATTCTGCGGCTCTCGTGAAAACAGTTAAGGTAGAAATTTGTTTTTTTCTTCTTCCAATTTTAACCATCTGTTGCAAGTTCTTTCAGTCAATAATATTTCCCTTCTTGTTTATTATTTTGAAGGTTCTCCTGGATAACAAGGAAATCAGGGGAAATCAAATTGAGTTTATCCTTGATGGTTACCCTATAGAGACTCCGGTGAAGGTTGTCCTGGAGGAGAATAATCCAGGGAGCCTGCCATTCTTCGGGGTTCATGGAGACAGCAAGGCACTGACTGAACTGCTTCAAGTTGAGGAAGCTGAAGCAGAAGCTGAAGCAGAAGCTGAAGCAGCAGTACAGTAACACAGCCGACTCATGTGAGCTTTGTTCAATTCCATAGCACATATGAAACATCATGGCGTCTAGATATTTTATGAGCCAGAGTCGACGTGCACAGACATTCACCTGGAACATCTGCTGGCCCGTCATTTAAACAGGAATTTTGCGTTATTTCAGAAACCACCTCGAGCCATCAATCAAATGTAGTTTATTTGTCGAACCATATTGGATTGAGCAGGGGCTTTGAGGAACCCAAAAAATCTGATGTAAAATGCTATAGAGATTAGTTCCAAACGGTCAAGCAGCAGAGGCAGCTAAACCAGAGCACCGTTGCATTAACGCGAGGAAAAGCACGAGGTAGACGACGGTAGCTCGAGTCCGCCTCCCATGTGCGCACTGTACTCTACTGCAGGCCGCAGCTTCCTTTTGCTTTCTCTTTTATCGATACACATCGTCCACATTTATTTGTGGCTTTTATTGTTGTTATCGTCTGAAAGACTGAAACATCCAAGCCAATTGCTCGTAATAATGATTTTTCGCATTAAGTAACCATTTTGTCTTCATATCAGTACATTAGTTCACCAGGCAAACCGTGAATTGGATTTAAAAAAATAGCTTTGGTCGGCGGTAGGCATCCACCGTCAACACCCTCGCGGCAGGAAACCAACTCTTGATTTTTCCTTGTCAAACACCACCCGGTAGCCTTGCTGCTGGATGTTGCCGATGATGGACACACCGCTGTCGGTCCCAGCAAACGCGAAGCAGAACGTAGCGCTGGTGTCGACTGGGATGAGGTAATTCTCTGCAGGCAGCGATACAGCCGAACCGCCGGCCAGGTGCAACACCACCGTCGGCACCTTCACTTCCGTCAGTCCTGAGAGGTTATAGCAAGTGTCGAAGAGCGAGAAACCGCCCCGCGACGCCGTTAGCCCTGTCGTCCCGGCCTTGAAGGCGTCGCGCAGCGCCTCGTACGCCGGTCGCGCTAGCCGCGTCACCGATGTTCCCGAGTCCACGATTACGCCTCCCCTCCCAGTTGATGGATCTAATCGGAGGTCGGAGGTCAGGATTCCGGGCACGCGCGTTCCACCAACGCTCACACCCGTGAGCTCGATGTAGTAGAAAGTGTCCACCTTGGGGTTCCGCAGCATGGGAGTGTAGGCCACTCGCGAGGAGGCTCTGGGCACAGCGGATTTTCCGAACACCACCGTGGAGGACCGATTCGGAGCCCCGGCGGAGGTGCGATCTACCAGGCAGTAGGAAAACATGCGGCCGAACCTTCGGCCGATCTGAGACGGAAAAGATAGACTTCCCTGGCCAAGGCCGAGGAGACCCGCAGCGGCGACGAACAGGCCCTCGTCGTCGTGGCCACATCCAAGGGCGACGCGCGGTACGCGGAAACTTCGCCGGAAAGTAAGCGTCTCGGTCGAGTACTCGCCCGTGGTGACGGATCCGTCGCCGTACGAAACCTGATACTGACAGCTCCGGCGTCGGGTGTTACACCCGGCAACATCCAAGCGGCGGCACAGCGGGGCGCCGCAGGGAACGGCGGCGTAAGTGCGGGATCTTCGAGGGTCGAAGATCGGGTCAGATTGGGAGTAGCAGCGCCGGCACGGGGCGCACTGAAGCCAGACGATGTCGCTGCCGGTGTCGAGCACCATGTAGGCGTACCTCGGCGGCGTCCCGATCCCAATCCTGGCGAAGTACTCGCCGCTCCCCTGCGCCAGGCCGGACACAACCTTACTGCTGAACCCTTTTCGGCCAGTGACGTTCCGCGGAGGCGGAGCAGCCGCCTCCGCGAGCATCAGCCGGACGGATTCCACCCGCGCGTCGTCGCGATCGAGGCGGAGTAGGAAGATCTGCTCGGGGGAGGCGGTCTCTGCAAGGAGAGAGTCACGGTGGGAGAGATCGAAGTGGAGAGAGGAGAGGGAAAGAGTCGCTTCCGACTGGGAGTCCACCGCATTGGCTAGGCTTTGTGCCTCGTCCTCTTCTGGGAGGAGAGCTTCAGGACTTCTGACAAGGGTAACGAGGAGGGTTTGAAGCTGCAGAGGCTTCGAGCGTCCATTAACGTGCAGAACGAGGAGGAGGAGGAACAGCGAGAAGAGGAGGGGAAGGAACGGAGCGTCCGCCATGGATGGGGGAATGAGCTCTACGCTGCTGGTGTATAAAAGAGGGGACAAGGAGAGACAAACGGACATTATACTGAGTTAATTGACGGTGGATGTTATGTGAATTGCGGTGAGCCTGAATTAATACATTTTAACCCACCAATTCATGATTTTTTTTTTTAATTTTACCGTATGAGATTTTAAATCTTATTATTATTATTATTATTATTATTATTATTTCAATAATTTTTTTATTTGTTATCTTTATATCTGTAAAATATCTATTATGGTGTCAAGTTATGACATGCCGAGTCACCGCCCAATTGATGGAAGGTAGATAAATTTATTATATTATAATTAGTGATCGTGCACACGCGTTGCATGTGCAATATAATATATGATAAATTAGAGTTCATAATGATGCGCCGAGCCCATGTAGTAGTAAAACACAAGGGGAATTCTAGAAAACCCCACATGTAGTAGTACAACGCGAGGGGGGAGCTAGAGAATCCTAGAGCAAACAACTGTAATAGACTCTCCGTCATACAAAAAATTTAATTTAATTTTTTATATCAGATATTAAACTGATAAGAAGAGATATTACACTTGATCTTAGCAAAAAGGCCAAGAAAGGTGTGCTTTCTAATTGTCACTGACCTAAGGTATTTATAGAAGCTTCTCTACTTGTGGTGTTGTTAATCCTAAGATGTGGGACTAAAGAGACCATAATAGTGTAATACATATTAATAAGAAAATTTTCCAATACTACGCCGCGTCTGAGTCTCGAACTTTAGATCTTATATTGTAATGAGAAAATTTTCCAATAATACGTTGCAGATGAGTCTTGAACTCTAGATCCATGATTGATTAATGAAAA